>JASBWR010000085.1:0-123410 GCA_030039265.1 Naganishia cerealis
TGGAACATCATGGTGAGATCATGAAGGTGTGGGAGTGGATCACGGACGTGGATACGTGAGCAACTCACTTCTTCAGTAGTTGTCTCCGTCAACCAGTACATAGCATAATAAACATTCAGTCTTTAATGATTTTTTCAGTTGGTGATTGCAATTGCTGCCACCTCTGCCTCCAAATCGTCTTCGTTTCCTGCCAATCCCTTCTCAAAGATCTCTCTTCCCGTCATTCTACCACCGTGCATTTCTTGGTAAGCCTGTGCAACTTTTTCGTCGATTTTCAACTCTTTTCGCAAATTCTCTCTCCATTTCGTCCACAGTTCTTTGGTGACTTTTGTGCCGTGAAACTTTTTCTGTTCCTCCATTTCCTGGGCAAGAAGTTTGGTTTCGTATTCTTTTTGAGCCTTGGTGAGTTTGGCTTGAAACAAACTTTCGGCTTCTTCTTTAAGTTGAGATGTCAATGCAAATACCGACGGTATTCCGATCTGGGCTGCGGCCTCGTCCTCAATTTTCAAAAGAAGAGTACGAATATCAGCCAGTTCGAACCGTACAAACTCTCCCAAATCGCCCAATCTGGGTCCTTCATCCTCGCTATCTTCATCATTTCCATGCTGCTCTACACCCTCATCATCAAATTCTGCTTCCAATGAAAGCTCAGGGACCACTTCCGGGTACTCTGGCGGGTACTTTACATGGAGAATAATGGTGTGTTTTGTTTCCGAAGGTGTATCGAGGGCAATGTGGATGGAGAATTTTTGGTCTGAGATCTTTGTGAGTTCGTCTGGGTAGATGGACTCGAGCACCTCGAGCTCTTGTTGTTGTTCTTCCAAGGGGTCCATGATTAGTTGTGTGGGAAGGAAAAACGAAGAAAATGAAGAAAATAAAATGAAGGGAAAATAATTTGAATGAAATCAAATGAAATTAAAGATGAAGTGATGTAAGTTCTCAGTAGTCAGTCTCACAGTTTTTCAGGTGTGCGTGCGGTGCACGGGTGCACCAGTAAACCGCCGGAATCGCATTCACGCAACGGACACCAACCTAGCTGGGTCACGCAAACAAAGCCAACTTCCAGCCGGTGCAGCGCTATTTATCAAGTTCCGGCCACCCAGGCACCGGCTCAACAAAAACAAGTAAAAAAACCTGGACAATATCAGATAAGAAGACGATCAGAGCAACGATCAATCCCACCCAAACCAAAAAACCAGATTAAACTTTTGTGAACTTCTTCACTTTTCACTTTCCACTTTCCACTCCATTCCACTCCATTCCACTCCACTCCCATGCCTTCCTTTGCCAGCCTTTTTCCCCCCAACACCATCATCAAAGATTTTGCATATTCGTCATCGCACCCGCTACGGCTGGGCAACTTTGAAGTGTACGAAAACAACTCCGACGACGAGTATGACGACGACTACAGCTACCACGACGACGACCAGTCGCCGGACGAGATCAATCGCCGGGCGGTGGCGCTTTTTGACTTCACACCGGAAAACGATAACGAGGTCAAGTTGGTGGAGGGTCAGGTGATCTGGATATCCTACCGCCACGGTCAAGGCTGGTTAGTTGCCGAGGACCCCGCCACCGGTGAAAACGGTCTTGTTCCCGAGGAGTACGTGGAGGTTTTTGACGACGATGATCTCGAGGCTGACGGAGACGGAATTACAAGTACAAACAGCACAAACAGCACAAATATCGATGTTGATCCCAATGATTCCACGTCAATTGTCGGCTCAAACGTAAACTCTAACCGGCCCGACGACGATGCCCCCAAGCCGTTTTTACCGGGAATTCTTCGCCATAACCAAGAAAGCGACAGCGACTGGGTGGACACCGAATATGAAGATGATGAAGAAGATTTGGTAAAACAATTGCACAAGGCGAAGCTATACGGGAGCGAGACAGATGATAGGTGATAGGGCTAGATAGGGCTAGATAGGTGATTGGGCAGATAGGAGTAATGTCATGAATAACGTCAGTCTATAGTTTGCTTAGCTGCAGGACCGGCCATAATCTACAACAATTCCGGGCGATGAGACCGAGATGGCTGCGGCACCTCTGGGCCAAAACCGACCGCGCAAGCGGCGAGCCCCGCTCAAACCGCTCCCAGGGTATGTTGCCATGTACAATGCGCATGTGAGAGAGTTTTTTGGCGAGCAAAAGTCGTTTGGGTTGAAACCACTGATGGTTTCCAGCGACAGTTTGAAATATGGTGAACCCGATAATACCCCCGGAACTTGGTGGAGTTCCGGGGAGAAAGACAAGTTTTTCCGGCTTCTAAGTCGCTATTCGATCCATTGCGTCGATATGATTCTGGCGGCGCTCGAAACAAAGTCAGAGTTAGAAATCCTCAGTTATTACCATATACTACAAAGATCATTGAAAAAAATGAAACGATATCTGAAATCGGCCCATTACAAAGTACTGGTTCCTCGTCGGAGAACCCATCACAATTTCCGACTCGACATGCATGTTCCGGTACTCATTCTGTATCGAGATATGCCCATTGCGTACGAGATGAGCGAGGCTTTCACATCAATTGAGGAACGGCAGGCGCTCATATTGATCCAGGGCGAACGAAAAAGGGTGAACGACGAAAACCGCCGATTTCAACGACATTTTGATGCATATACCTCGTCTGCAAGTGAAGACGCACCTGACGGGGAAACGGGTATGGTGCATAACCGTGCAGCCGCAGGTTCGGCTGATCCGTGTCTTCTCAACCTTGATGCGGCACTCCACATTTCTCATGGTGTATCCCAAACCGTCAATCATGATTCTGTGCCTCGACTTCATCTTAAATCTTTTGCATTATTGGAAGAACTAGCGAGAATTTATACCTACAAACTTGTGGTAGATGTTGCTGCAAAAAAAATTCAAAGTCGATGGGTAGCGACAAGAAACACAGAAAATCCATCTTCTGTGACTAGAGTTGACATTGAAAGAGCCGTAGAACTGTGGAAAAGAGTTCCTTCTGTGCTTTTTACACCTTTGCAATCCGAACCATTAGTTTCCACCATTCCGCATATCGAGCAGTTGACCCAAAGTAGGCCACAAACTTCCTGGGATGAGCTTATAGAAGAGCAACTTGATACGCTAGTCGAGTCGTATTTGGACGAAAAAGATGGGTGGGAATCTCGGAGTCATGAACATATTATGCTAACATTTTTGAGCAGTTACGGAAGAAACGAGAGGGAAATTGAAAGAAGGAAAGAAGAAACAAATATTGACGAAGAAATGCCAAATAACAAAGAAGAAGATCTGCACGAGTCCATTTCGGAATCTGACTCCGATTCCGAAACCGATTTTGAGTCTGCTAACTCACTAGAGTCCGATTCAGAGTCTGGGTCAGACTTAGTTTCAGAGTCTACATCGGAGTCCGATTCTGACTTAGTTTCAGAGTCTGATTTAGAGTCCGGTTCTGACTTAGTTTCTGACTTCGTTTCCGATTCTCAGTCCGGTGTCCATTTCGATATTCCCAACCAACTTGTATTGGCCCACAGCAAGGTGTTCTCTCGCTACGAGATCTAAGCATTATATATACTAATAACCACAAAGAGAACATCAAATGCATAAATAGTTGCCATGGCAACTAACAAATAATTGTTCAGAGTGGTTTGTACATGTTTTGGTGCCGACTGCTTGATTTCTCCTAAAACCACCGGGGTATAGTACTCAGCATAGTCGGGCGCCAAGCCTTCCAGAATAATATCATGGCGGATCAACACCATTTCAAAAAGGCAAAACACATGGATGCAATAGAATTTTATGGCCAATTGGGCCAACTTGTAAATGGTCACAGACACGGGCCATACTGCAAACGGAAATTTGGAGTTGATGCAAAGGAACGAATGGCCCATGAAAATGGGAAGAAAATTGTTATTTGTATCGATGACAAACTCTCGATAGTTGGCTGGTGTCTTGTCGTCATCATCTTTGCACCAGTCGCTAACTATGTTGATGGCTATGATACCATAGGGACAAGCTATTTGGCAAATGACAAACACCTTGATTATGGTACTGATAGGAGTGTAGACCAAAGAATATTGGTGATGAAACAACAAAAGACCACAACCAATATTTTGTAACAGCAATAAAATAGTTTCACCCACGGGACCGAAAAAATGGCCCATGGAGAATCTGGTGATGAACAAGAGCGATACCGTTACCTGGACAAGATCGACTATGTAGTCGGATGCAAACAAAAACTCGGCATTGCCGTAGACTGCCAAGTGAAAAAGCTGCGAAAAATTGACAACAACCGTCGCTACTATAGCCACCACAGACCAAAACACAGGGTGGTATACTCCATAGCAGAAGTACTTGTGGATGATTTTGAGGTTGTTGGTGTAAAATTCTGACATGATAAAAATGTCTAGTCTTCAATAGAATTGAATTGTGAATAAAAGATTGGTATTCGAGATGACGACTATTCGTCTTCTGCTCGGTATCTGTTCGGTTTCTGTTCGGCTTCTTTTCGTTTTCTGCTCGGTTCTGCTCGGCAAACTTTCAGTTTTCCGGTTTCCGCTTTCGCTAAATTCAAGCAGAACAAATACTAAACTATTCGTCTTATTTCTCCCTCTTTTCTCTTTTCTCGTTTTGTCGCCACCTTTCTCTCTTTTCTGGTTTTTTCTTTTCTCTTCTTTCTTCCCTTCTCTACTTGCCGTCGATCTACCAGCGACCAGACACAGTTAGTAGCAAAATACAGAAAACAACACAGAAAGTCAAATCCCCCAGAACCCGCCCAAAGTCCAGAAATTACGCGTGGGTAGGCGTCGTTGGTTATAAATAAAGCCAATGGGTCAAAAATTCAACAAGCCTCGTCTCACAAACTAAGCCCGTTCCAGCTGCACAACGCACTTTGATGTACAAGCGCAACAATGCAGTCTGATGCATCAGCACTAGAAGTAGAGTGGACTATTAGTGTAGTGTTGGCAAATTTGACCCACGTTGATACAAAAGTTGAGGTTGTGGTGGTACTAATTTTAGCCACATGGTCCAGATTTGACTCATTCTGCACAGGGTGGTAATGCGCACGGGGCGCCACAAATGTGGCCGCACGAGGTTCTGGCGGGTGTGCAGAGACGAAAGAGGAAATGGATAAAAATAGATTGAGATAATGAGAATTACTTGATCTAGATATGAGATTAAGAATGAGATTAATGGGAGATTAATGTGCCATTGAGGTGATCAATGTGAGATCGAGACGGAAATTGAAACTTTGATTGAAATTGAGAAAATCTCGACTTCTTCTTGTAGACTGCAGGCTGAAACACCATTAAGTCTATGTGTCCCTCGTTATCTCAAGTCAATCTGAAACATCTTTGAAACGAATCCGATACTAGTTTTATCTCATCCTAATGATCTCAACAACTCACTCTTAGCATCGTGTGTAACGTCATCCTCTCGCTACCGCACTGCCATTGTTACTCCTGTAATTAGCCTTGATGGCTTAGGCAATTGTCTCCGCAACGCCTCAGTGCCATTGTATGATCAATTACGATAACCAGAATTCAGGTCAACAACGAATGATTAAAATTCGTTACAATTGACTAAATTGCTATTCTACCGATTTGGTATTCTAATTGTCTCTGATTTTCTTCTCATCTCTTGGCTCGTTTCTTTCTCGTTTCTCTAATTGACTGCAAAACACAATGGTGATTATCACATAAGTGCCCTTGAAGAAACTCGTGCTTCTCTCTACTCTCGTATCGCTTCAGAGCAGGAAGATGAACATTGATTTAATCTGAGCCTGAAGAGGTGACTAAATCAAATAACGTCATGATATGAACTCTTATGGTTCGAGTCACAATAATGAAGATTGTGATTCGCTGTGGTTTCACGTTACAAAATCAGTCATCCAAAGTATATCGAACAGAAATGATAAAGAGGTGTGCTCACTTGAAAGAGCATCAATTGATTTCTCTCGTTTGTTCTTCTGGTGTATTGGTGTATTGGTGTACTGGCAACAAATCAACTAATGATCGCACATCTCAAACCGTCATGTCCCACAAGTTCCAGCCCATCAGCGACGTCATAGACACGGCGCCACGGTCCAAGCACCAATACACAGACATCTACGACGAGCCAGAGAATTTCCTTGAGGTGGAAGTTCGCAATCCGCAAACCCACACTTTTGGCAGGGAGACTTTCACCGATTTTGAGATCGTTTGTAGAGTAAGTTACCACAACAACAAAGTTCACAAACCAATACTAACCTAGACCAACATTCCTGCGTTCAAAAAACGCAACTCCAGGATCCGGAGACGGTATTCTGACTTTGTAGCATTTCGCAAGATACTCGAACAAGAAACTTCCCGAGTAGTAATTCCTCCACTACCCGGCAAAATTCTCCTCAATTCCAACAAGTTCAGCGACCTAAACATCGAAAAGCGCCGAGCGGGGTTAGAAAAGTTTCTTTCGGTGGTAAGTGGCCACCCGCTCATTCAAACTGGCCTGCGAGCCTTGGTGGAGTTTGTGCAAAATGAAAAATGGGATCCAAAGTCCCACGTCTACTAAGAAGCGAAGAGCAGAATACAATCCTAAAAGGCAAGAGCAAAATTGGCAAATTGCCAAATTGCCAAATTGGCTCATAAGGTTTAGATCATTATTGCTCGAAGGCTGTTATTAGCGCCCGGCACTAATGCGATAATGCGACTAATGCGACTAACGGCGACACCAACACTGCAACCGTTGGTTGTTTGCCCCACACTCCGTGGTTCGGACATCCGCGCACCTTTCCCCTCAATTCGGACTTACACCAACTACTGGCTGACAGGCGAAGCTGTCCTAACTCCGATGGTATAACCACCGTTGCACACCTTGGAGGTCCTGGCGCTGAGTATAACAGTTGCTCGCCTCCACGCAATGGATTTGCGAAAACAACCACCAAAGAAGTTTTTTCGGTCGGTTCCTGGCCGCGATTTTCCATCGGATGATTTTTCACTGATAACATACCACCGGGTCCTGCACGTCGGACATAAGATCACCAGACGCAGATGTGGGGGTCCGATGGAGGTCTATAAAAGTAGCACGGTGGCAGATGATTTGAATCATTGACAAAGATTTCAAATATGGCCATTCCAACTAAACAAAAAGCAGTGATTTTCGAGACCAACGGTGGTGAATTGCAGTACAAAGACATCGATGTCCCCAAGCCTAAGCCCAATGAGATCTTGATTAACGTGAAATATTCCGGTGTGTGCCACACCGATCTTCACGCCTGGAAGGGAGACTGGCCATTGGCTACCAAGCTTCCTCTTGTGGGAGGCCACGAGGGTGCTGGTGAGGTTGTTGCAATTGGTGAAAATGTCACCGGCTGGGAACTCGGCGACTTGGCTGGTATCAAGTGGTTGAACGGATCTTGTTTGTCGTGTGAATTCTGTATCACCTCCAAAGAATCCAATTGTCCTCACGCTGACTTGTCTGGTTACACCCACGACGGATCTTTCCAACAGTACGCTACGGCCGATGCTGTGCAGGCCGCCCGTATTCCAAAGGGAACCGACTTGGCTCAGGTAGCACCAATTTTGTGTGCCGGTATCACCGTGTACAAGGCCTTGAAAACGGCCGACTTGACTGCCGGTCAGTGGGTTGCTATTTCTGGTGCTGCTGGAGGTTTGGGTTCCTTGGCTGTCCAGTACGCTAAGGCCATGGGTTACAGAGTTGTGGGTATCGATGGTGGTGCTGACAAGGGTGAGTTTGCCAAATCGATGGGTGCTGAAGCTTTCGTCGATTTCTTGACTTCTAAAGACTTGGTTAAGGATGTCATCAAGGCCACCAATGGAGGTCCTCATGGTGTGATCAATGTTTCAGTTTCTGAGAGAGCCATGCAACAATCGGTAGAGTACGTCAGACCTGCCGGTACTGTCGTGTTGGTGGGATTGCCAGCTGGTGCCAAGGTTTCTGCTTCTGTTTTTGATTCCGTTGTCAAGACCATTTCCATCAAGGGTTCCTACGTGGGTAACAGAGCCGACTCTGCTGAGGCCATTGAATTTTTCTCCAGAGGTTTGATCAAGTGTCCTATCAAGGTTGTGGGATTGAGCGAGTTGCCAAAGGTTTACGAATTGATGGCCGAAGGTAAGATTTTGGGGCGTTACGTCGTTGACACTTACAAATAAGCGAGGTGAAAAAGGTGAGCCGTATGAACCGTCGAAGATGTATATGATAGATGAGAATTATACGATATCATCTGTGATAAATGTAAATTTAGGATGATACGTAACAAAAGAATTGAAAATAAACTCAACATCAAGCTTTTTGATTAGTGGTGTATAGTCTATTTGGTGATTCAATTCCTCTGAATTTTTGACCACTTCTTGATTCCAGAATTACTGACGTATCTCTTCAATGCCTCGAATGTGGATACATACGCATGCATAGCAATGAAAGAGGGCTTTACGCAATCTGCACGGCGATCGCAGGCAGTGAAGAAAGAAGTGAGTCATTCGACGGTGTTTCCTGCAGGAGCGGGTGAGCCTGTAGGATGCGACAAGGACGGAGGAGCCGGAGAGGGAAGAGTTGAAGGTCAGTGGTAGAGATCAAGACGGGGGGTACAACGGGCAAGGGACTTGCCGATGCGATGTCCTTTACGCTGCAGCGGAACCACTCTCTTTACCCAACTAAACGTCAGAAAGTCAGGTCAGCACATGCTATCCTGGTTTGGAAAGGGCACGAAGCGTCAAAGACATACTTGTCGACCACCTGTGTCATCGTCATACAGGACTGCGTCCCTTGCTGACGCCCATCAGGCTCATTAAATCCCATCACCACTGCGTTCTGAGGAATCTCGTCGGGAATGGACGAAGGGCCGTACATCATTGACACGAATTCCCCAGGCGGCGCAGAGGAGCCGACTGCGGGGGTGATTGGTAAAGGAGACCAGTGCCATACCCAGGAGAGGGTGTGCCCGCGTGCGGAGAAGGCGGTGGAGAGACTGGTGTCGAGTCGGCGTGGCCAGGCGATACCTGCTTTCTGTGGTTGAAGAAGGGGTTAGTGATGAGGTACGAGTGTGATGGTGAGGGATTGCGTTACCGTTACTTGCGCCCGTGGAGATACTGCGGCGGCGTTGGTGCTGGAAAGTAAGAAAAGAGGGAGAATGATGCTGGTGACCAGGCGAAAGGCTGGATATGCTGCTAGTCGTTCTGAACTGGGGGGCTGAGTCGTGTCGGTTCTTCGCACGGCGATAGATCGAGCACGTTAATGAAACGTGAGCAGAGTCAACGAAGGAGAGGGCGGAGGAGAGGGCGACTGTGAAGAAGGTGAAATTGCAGAATGGGGTCACTGACGTCACCTCGACCGGGTGAGTGATGAGACAACGAAGGAAGGGATTAGATATATCCCTGCTATGCCGCTTCAACGTATCAACGTGACATGTTCAGGTGAGCGGGAAAGGGGCTTCCGCAGTTATTCGAACCCTCGTACCGCGCTCGGCAAGCACGTATTGCAGGCCAGAACGAAAGAGCCCCGGCATGACAATCAAAGCACATCTGGGTCGCTGCTTTGGTGGTATCATTTCCCCAATGCCCGTCCGTCCCCTCCCCCCTACTGTATCCTTCGCAGTAGAACGCACATTGAACCAGCTGCGCAATGTCCCCGCCGTCCAATATCCCAATCCCACCCCACAGATCCGCCAGCGTCGCGTCTCCAAAGTCGTTGGAGAGCTCTGCGATCCCGACTTCCCATTGTAACGCCCGAGTCAAAGCATGAATCGTGTCCCAGCCTGTGATCCCATCTTCAATCGACGGTGGGAATTTGACAAGATCCACTATCCTGCTCTTGTACGTCTTGTTAACCCAGGTTTGAGCTTCTGCTACTCTGTAGTCGGGCATGTTGCGATGGTGAGAACAGCACACTCAACATCATCAACTATAATAAGGAAAAGCGCGCGAAGCGAATAATATCCGAAACAACACGGCAACAGAAGTTCTGACGCGACCGCTCTTGAGAAACTAGTGATCAGAGATGACACCATGTTCACCAAAAAAATATTCCGAAGGCTTCTCCAGGTCAAGATCTACGTCTGACTGGACCGGTAAATCGGACGAAAGTCCTGCAAGAGCCTGCTCGATAGCAGGGCAAGCACGACTAGTATTATTGCTGCTGTTGCGACTGGTATTGCTGTTGTTTCGATCGAACCATATTGCCTTTGAATCGTCAGGACTCTCTGACTGGGACCTGCGGTGAAAGAGCCAGTGCCCACTGCAGTATCCAGGGAGCGGTTGGTAAGCACCTCGGTGTAAGGGACCCAAGAACGTGGTACGGGACGATGGAAGGACATTCGCTTGCATCCAGTCCGGGTATACCACTGAAGCTGCCTGGGCCTGTGGATGATGGCTTGTCAAATTATCGGCTTCTGTAGACGATAGGGACATGATGGACACCTCTTGAGTTTGATGAATGGTTGTGTTGAGAATCAGGACTGCGTGGAATGTTGGAATATCGACATCGGAATATCGCACGCTCAATAACATGCCAGTATGGGATCGAATAGCGGCAATACCTTGGCAGTTTGGGGCGAAATGCTGAACGCACGATGCTATGCCCAGCCCAGCCGCAAACAACAGACCTCCGACTGCTGTCACCCCTTCCTGCTCCAGTCGTTTGGCCCTGAAGTGAAAAAATCTATCGAGATCGATATCACCTGTAATTCAAGCTTGTGATGTGTAGCGTTGGTGTGATCTTTAGCAGCTCTGTTCAACATATTGACCGAGGAAGAACAGAGGGGTTGCGAAGACCGTTGCAGGACGTTTACCGCGACTGCTGCTTCAGCGGATAACCTGGAACGACTTCTAAATAATACCTGACAAACGCATCAGCCAAAGGTATCAAATCAGTGGATACATGAAGTCTTTTTCTGGTCCATTTGGTGTTCGTTCCAGCTCGAACGAACCTGGCAGGAGAGTGGTCGACTTCCATTACACGCGTACTTCTAGATGAATGGCAATGCTGTCATTGTGTACAGTGCTCAGGTCATGCGATCTCATACTCTGCATTAGCGCATCCTCCCTGTCGAACCCCTTACAACGACATCTCGAACCATCTCACAGCTATAACGTGTATACAGCAGTCTCAAACGTTAAAAAGGTTTGGAACGTCGACATTTTCAAGTCGGGAAGGCCTGACACGGTCATCCTCGGTGATTAGCGGCACGGCAGAGTCATTCCCCCCCTTGACGTCGTCGACCTTGAGCGCGAAGTGGGATTCTTCCATGGAATCGGACACCGGAACTGCATACGCAACTCGCCTGGCTTCAAACTTTGGCGCCACAACAGAATTGGAAAATTCCGTTACTAATGGTTCGGAGGTCGAGTCGGAATCAGGTGCAGAGGAAATCGCCATAACCTTAGTCTCCATTCTTGCAATCGCCTTGCTGTCTTGAATGAGGGCAACCATTTGGACGGGCGGGTGGGACGGGCTGACAGGCGCGCCACGGTTTCTGGCCTTGGGATCCGCGCGCCATGCTTCGAAAAAGTCTTTCCCAGCTTGGATACAGGTCTTGATGAGCTCAGCGTAAGAAACGGCGCCGACGGGGTTGATATCGTTCAAAAATTTGTTCTTCTCGACAAAGAGTTCGAGCATCTGGCCTAGGAGATCCCACACAGTCTGAGCAACAAATTCAAAGAGTTAGGGGGAACATTTGGATTTCGAGAATGCAGGTTGCCAACTCACCTTGTCGTCAGCTAGGGTTGGTGTGGTAGAGACTGTTTTGAAGAGGGCTGCTGCGTCGAAATCCTCCGTTTCCACAGGTTGGAGAACTCCCATCCCAGTGGGAACCTTTCCAAACTTCAGAATCGATTTCAAATTTTCAGCCATGGTATCGCTCAAGTGGCCCATACTTTTGCGCCAGGCTTCGAAGAAGGAGATGGCTGCGTGTTCGGTTTTGGTGATATGGTTATCGGCAGCGAGTTGCTTGATGATCAGGATGATAGTTGTGTCTACGATACCAACAGCCTTGGTGAAAAGGCAGCCATCCGTGTAAGCCTTGCCCAAGGACCAGGTAGGATATCGGTCGGAAAAGCGCTGGGTGACAAGCCAACGGAGTTTGGCCTCTTGGTCTCGTTTCCCGTAATCCTCCGGCACAGTATCGGATGGGAGATCTGGGTAGACCTTTTCCCCTGCTTTTTCAGCAGGTGCGACAGTCTTGTTGTCTTGAACAGCAGTGGAAGAGGGAGTAACGTCTGGCATTCTGGCGGAGAAGTCTGGTTGAATACTTTTGTGGTGTGTGGAAGGAGAGAGTCAACTTGCGACGACTGCGATTCCTGCCCTCTTGCCTATATACTTACGCTTCCGTTGCTCGACTATCACCTTCATGACTTGCACGTGCGATCACGCTGCACGCTTAGTGACAAGATAACCAGCTGGAATACCTGGTGGAGCATGGGGGAAAAATCAGTAAGTAACCCTGATCCAGCCGGGGACGAAACGTATCGAAACAGTTTCCTAACGATGTGACGGAACTCACTCGGTCGCCCGATTCTATGTGACGGAACTTCTTACCTGCGCTGTAGTCTGCCATATACGCAGTCATGCATCTGTACCCTTTGCGACATAGGTGATAAGTGACGCTGCTGAAACAAGACAGGAACAAACATGGTTTCCACGAAACGCTCAAGCTTTGTGGCGGGTCTGCGGAAGAGTGTGGTGACTGCTCCGGGTGAGCGATCGAGAGCGCGTCTGAGTGTTCCAGGCACGGTCCCTTAGGACCTGTTTCAGCGCCATCCCGGAGATTCAGCGTGACACTCGCGTGAGCTGTCTCCGATCGCTCCTCTAGCTGCTTTCCCGGTGAGCTCAGTTGCGGTCCACCTACAGCGCCCCACTGCGTAAGGGCAACGTATGGGATGCAGTAATACGGTACAACAAGGACTACCAACTTGCCGTGCAGGTATCATGGCGCAACTTTCCCAACCAGTTTTGACGAGAAATGTCACTCGACTATTATGGCTGCGAACGGACGTGACCTTTCTTCTTCCCTCCCGCTGTAGACCAGCGAGGTTGTTCTCTCCGCTACATAACTCTCAAATACTTAAAGATAGCTGCTCTAACTTGACAACAAGGACCTCGTGGATGTCATCTAAAGCGGAACGCAGTACATTACACCACACTCATCAAGATGGACCTCGTTCTCGCGACCATTCCAAAATCCACGCCGACTAAAACGCTAGAAGGCGTCCACAACGCAATGGCCGAGGCGTGTAAGGTAGTCAATGTCCTTCAACCCGGCATGTCCCAGATTCAAGCCGTTTTGCAACAAATCGAAGACTATCTTGCCAAAGCTGTGGGAGGACTGGACATCGTTGATAAGATCCTGGGCGCCATCAAGATCGCTCTCCAGGTATGCAAATACCTCGGCAAGTTGATTCCTTATGTCGGGGAAGCCTTATCTCAAATCGCTGGATATATCGAGGGCATGAAAATTGAAGACACGATCCGCAAAGTGCTCCAAAGGATAAAAGACCTAGTAGAGAAGGTCAGGGTTTCTTGTGCTACGGAGCAACAGTCACGCAGCCGCTGACGATGAAACTATTGTTCCAGGTCAGATCAGGCGTAATGAAGAATATCCGAACTGCAATCGTTACAATTTCGTCAAAGGTTAATAAAATTGCAGAAGAGCTTCCTCGTTATGTCGATACGGCCAACATCATGGCCGCGCTTTTCTCTCTGGTCGATATTTCAATATACGGGATATTTGGAACGACTACGGATGGAGAAATCAAGAAACTCATCGACACCACTCTTCAGGGTCTGGAGAAACTTGCTAACGGCGCGAAGCAGGGTATTGAGTAAATTGTTGAGCCAAATCTCGTCTGGCGTTAGAGGTGAATGACTGACCTTCTCGCAGTACTCTGAAAACAGCCTTTGAACCTTTTACAAGATTCCTCGAGGAGATTTGGAAGGACGTGAAGGAAAATATACTCGGACCTGTATGTCGGCTTGCTATGTCACCGTTCCCAACATTGCCTGACGCTCCACTTTAGATCAATAAGGGTTTTGGAACCATCATTGACAGTCTGCAACCCATCTTTCACTGGATCAAAGATGTCGTATCTAGTTGCGACACAATCAAGGAGTGGTTCCAGCCCTTCTTCTGGGTTCTTGTACGTACCACCGAAGTGCCTATTGCGCACAGGCGGCTTAAGGTCAGAATTCCATTTTAGGACAAACTCGAGTGGATCGTCAAGCGTACTATCGGTTGGTTAATCGACAAAGCCAAGTCGGTTTTCAATCTGGATCGAATTTTCGATTGGTTCAAAGAAAAGATCAATGAACTCCTCGAAGCCTCCGGCATCAACGCCATTTACGGTGAAGTGGAAGGTATGCTCCAGAGAGGGCTTCAGCCTTGTTACGACCGCCTTGCCGAGCTCTTAGCCCCGATTGGAGACCGCTTGGGAATAGAACAGGCATACCGAGAAGTACGTTGGTTGTCCGACTGAGAACACCCTGTACGAATTACTAACCACGGCTTGAAACAGTTTACAAAGCACCTCTCAGCGTTCCAAGAGGATCCCGCTGGCCACACGGCTGAACTTCTGCAGAAAGGTGAGATATCAGAGGATTCAGCAGATGAAAACTGAGGTAACTAAAAGACCAATCTTAGCTCTCCTGAATGGATGGGACCCGACTACGCCGTTCACCTACAAGGTTGAACCTGTAGAGCTTCCCCAGGCATCCGATATTGGGACGACATCAAACAGGGTATGTCCAAACGTTGCCGTGCCACGGAGAGCTTTCTGAGCCCTGACTGCCTCTCATCCCGGTTCCTTCCTGAAAGATGCCGAACGGGCACCCACCGAAATGATAGTCGACCACACAGCGGCATTGTTGGTCACGGAAGAGAGGAGCTTCGCTCAGTTCGACAAGATCAAACCAATCAATGTTCCCATCGGAAGCTCAGGCCGCAAACGATCCTGGAATGACGAGGATGATCAGCCCGTTTCGAGATGGAAGCATGTCAAACGCTTGGCCCCGTCCGCTACCGTCACCAACCCGGCCCAAGAGCGCGCAACCATCCAGGAAGAAATTGCTACACGCCTGGATAGTATTGATGCCCTGATATGGTCTACTGGCTTTGACCGAGCTGTCGACAATCAGAAACTCTCGGATACCAAGGGCTCTGATACACTTGAAAGAGACCTCAACTCCTCAGACTTTAGTGCATCGAACAGCAATTCTGCTCTTTTGAACTCGGCGACTTCTCATGTCACCGTACCATATGAATTGTTCGAGATGAGGATATCCGGCGAGCAGGCTACACGAGAGCCTACTGAAAGGACCGTCGCCCCGGTCAGACTGGATTATATCATGCTGAATGATATTTCCGTTTCTGTTCTGCTTCGTACACAACATCGCAGAGTCGTCTCGCAAATACCGGTTACATCCGATTCTCTACCTGAATGGCCACTTTTCGAGGCTTCTCATACTCATACCGATTTGCTCGTTGTTCAGCCAGATTCGTCGACAATCGCCGGTATGAACAGCAAAAATGAGCTGAAGGAACAGGATACCGGGTATCTCAAATTCTGCAGCAAGCTCGAGGTATTGAGGAGCGCCAGCCATCAGGCGCTTGAAAGCCTAGAATGGATGCAAGGCGTGGCCTACAAGGCAGATGCAGTGTTCTCGAGCTATGATTCCGATTCCGCTGCTTTCTGTGATCACTTTTCGGCAATTCTCGGGACTTTGCAAACCATCACTGAAGGTATCTCGGAGCTGACGAAACTTCCGCTATCTTACAAGACAGCGCTGACGGAAAAACTTGCCACCTATATTGCGCCGGAGTTCGTTGATCCCGTTTTCTCCTTTCTCGAAAAGGTGTTGCAAGCGATCAAGAATTTCAAGGCAAACATTGGCGGCGTCCAGACTTCAACGAACGCCATGTACGCTGCGTACAAAACTTTTCAAAATCATGCCGCCACCATCTGTTCTGAAAAGCCGTTCGAGACATACGGCTATGAAGTCACCTCGATCAGTTCATTCATTCGAGCCGTCAAATCGCGCATAGACACATCGCTTGGAACCTATACAAACTTGGAAAAGATGGGCGCAAGCTACCTGCAGAAGCTAGACGAATCAACAAACCAACAGAACATGTCAATGCCCGTTCAAGGCTTAGATCAAGACATATCGACGTGTCGATTGCAACTCGATGAAACTTTCATGTCAATCATCGGAGATGTCGAACGTAGCATCCAGGCGGTTGAGAAACTTCCTGACAAACTTCACGCTGTGCATCGAACTCTCTCCGTTGTTCACGATGACGTGCGTTTGTTCGGCGGTGCGGTAACAGCAATCTCTTTACAGTGTAAGCAAGTGGAAGAGAAAGTTGTCGCGGTTGATATGCTACGGGTGCACGCCGAACGGATTTGTTCAGCCATCAAGCCGTTCGAACAAGTCCTAGCGAGGTTTGGAATTCAGAAAGATCCGCTGTGGACTTCCGATACTGTTGATATCAGGGCGTCATCAACCGCTGCTCCTGTCCCTATCCAGTCCGAGGACATTTCTATTGTGACCCAATTTATCCAACTACTTACGAGTCACCTTCCCAAGCTCGCTTTTGCCGGCCTTGACCTCGTACTTGACCATCATCTGGATCTTACGAGGACCCGCATGAACCTCGAGAGGATCACCGAAGGACTTGCTCTAACTGATAGACAATCACTCGAGGGAAATCTCAAGGCGTATATGCAGACGCTTGGAGAATTGACAGCCACGGCGCAGCCAGAACACTCGATTACGCTCGGCCAGGATCAAGAGGAGCTTGACGTGCCGAGCGAGTTCCGGAATGCGTTGTCCGTGATTGATCTTGATCATTTGCAGATGTTTAACGCTGTTCAGGAAAAGCTAAGTAAAATCCAAGAAGGGTTTCCGCGATCTTCGACTTCAGCACAGTTTCCATCCGAACCGACAGTTGATTCGAAGGCGGATTCGATAGTGCCTCCGGGGAATACTGAAGCTTCAAGCATTGCCAAGGACGGTAGCTGTCTGCCCGACGCTATCGCCAGATAGTTGAAAATGACGTCAATGACGCTTCTTCCTTTCGTCGTTCATATAGTTTCCCGCCGCATTCTGTATAGGTTGTTGTATGATACCGTGCCTTGAACTTCAATGGATACGATCAACTTTGCCAGTTTCTGCACACACAAGATGCACTTTGATTGGATAGTGACAATTCTGGTGCAAAGAAGTACAATGTTTCTGCATGCATGCGTACAAAAGACGAGTGAACAGGGAGTAATCAAGCGAAGCTGCACTTTGGCTGGTAGGCCACGTGGAAGCAATATGTTAGGTTTCGCAGGTTGGATAGATGCAGGCAGGGGACTGCTGCCAATGAGGGGGGAGGCTGCATCAACTACCATTCCACAAGCGTTTAGTGTGACCTGTTTTGGACGAAGAGTCTTGATGAGGGTGGCACAGATGAGGGCTTTACAAGTCGCGTAATGACTGCGCCTTTGCAGCAGGGTATCGTCTACGTATACCCTGACTAAAGGCCTACTAGATCTCCAATGGTCAACGGCTTGGTCTAAAAGTTTGGGAAGCTCCTTCCACACCAACCACGCTAAAGCCCAGTACTACTCCTCTTTCTATAATAGCTTCCCTTCCGGAATAGCTTTGCCACACAAACCAGAAAACTATACATACACACCGTTCCGCTTGCCACAACTGTAACCTAACAAGAGAATGACTTCACGCAATATGGGATCAGGTAGTCGATACTGTACCTTGAGTTTCACCAAACAAGGAGTCGCGACCTTACGTCATCAAGGCACTGGGTGGAGTGGGTGGTATTGAGACGCAGTGGCTAAGATCGCACCACGAGGATTGGGTTCCAACTGACCCCTGACCTTTTCTATTTTGCGTTTTTCTTACTGTCATGACTATAACACGAAAGATAGAGTGAACTGGGTATGATTGGGCGACTAGAAAGCAGGAGCATCTGCCCAGTTCTATTTCACTCAACTTGAACCATTAATTAACCAGATTAACTTGGGCACAATACTGTGACTAATATGCCACTATTGGAAATTTCCCAAATATTGATTTACTAGCCTCATCAAACAATTAGCGATCAACTCTGTGAACCCCCTATTTAAATAAATAACGCAATCCCCATGATTTTTTTTTAGTTTATGGTAATTTCCAAAATGTCTATTTATTCTCATATTCAGAACTTTTTGATTTATTTTGCAGTTTTTTACACAATGGTTGGCACAAATTCTTTTCAAACCAAGTCTGAGGTTGAAGCCTTTAATTCATTCGCTGTTCATTCACTAATTGAATGTAACATGATATCCATGATGGTTAAATTATTCTAGTCTTGTACATGAACAATCCTATTCTGCATGTGAACGTGGTTCACCAACTAACTCCTTCCCCTAACTGCTAAAGCGACTACTGTCTATCTGCAACATTAATTATTTAAAACGACTTTCTGAGTGACGTTTTTTTTACCTTAATCATTTTCTGCACCGCTTTGATCCTGCGTTTCAACTTCACTCTCGCTTGCCACTTCCACTGACCCTGCTCTGCCTTTGACTTGCGGCCTACCTTTCCCTCGTTTGCCTTCCTTGGCTTTGTTAATCCACCTTGTATTCTCACTCAACCATCCCGGTCGTCCGTCGCTCTGATCGCGAATTACCCGCAGAATACCTTGAATGCTCTCCAAGTACTTCTTCCTGTTACGAGCATTCGTCCTGAGCAGATATGCTAGCCAATAAGCAAATTCAGATCAGGTGGCCACAGCAACCAGCGATCGGCACCCACCTCTCTCTGTTTAGCGCAGTTATGAGCAGCTGTTTAACTGGCCAGTGATGAAGAAACGTTGGCTGAAGCCGACCGCCATCTACAAAGAAAACCTCTTGATAGATGGTCTCTTTGGAGACGTAGCTCAAGAACTATGGTGGATAGAGTAGTCTAGAAACAGATAACTATGTAATGCACTTACCTGTTGGATGAGACTACCCCGAGGCGTGTCTTCAAGTCTCTTCCATCCCATGGTCTCCTCTCCCCTGACTGTACGAAGCTGCTTTGTCATTTTGGCAACACCGACTACTGCGCGAGCGAAACCCTAAGCGCTCAATATGCACGCATCAGAATGAGAAAGCCTTCATCTATGTGGCATCTTGGCTGGTTAGGTATCGCCAGCTGCACGTACTCACGTATAATTCATTCATAATATGCTGGTTTATCTCCCCTGTAGGCCCTGCGAAATTGCGTAAACCTAATATGCACCGGAGGGGAGCCATGTAAGAGACCTGAATACGCTGTAGTATATAGCTATGAATATTATGATATATTAAAGCTAAATATTTTACTAATGGTCCCTAATGGGATCGGTGAAGAGCAATTATGCTTCACGACTAAAACGTTCTGTAGCTAGTAAACAAATGACAACAAAATGTAATTGGCAAGGCCACGTAAGCGAGCGTGTCTGTATGATTACTTAGTTTATTAGTCAACACTCTCAAGGCGCTGGACGAGGAGTTTGGGTAGTCAAGCGTGTTTCATAAATCATAAAGGGGGATTTGTACAACTGATCTGGCTCTCTTATATAGACGTACGAAATGTGTGGCGAATGCTATTCTGCCCAAGGGTGCCCAAGGGACGCCTTAGGTAAATTTGCATCCGTGACATAGGTTCCTATGTCAGTGACATGGTTTTCTATGTCAGTGACATAAGTTTCTATGTCAATGACAAGGTTTCTTCTGTCACTCAAGGCTATTCTCTGATTGGCTCAATATTGTTACTAAGACATCGTAAGAGCTCAAACAGAGTATTATACATAGAAGAGATTTAGGCCAGCTACAAGTACAACATGGTGGCAAATTTCGAATAACAAGTTAAAGACAAGATAATCAAATATAACGAAAAACGAAGGCTATTACACCGCCCACTCACATTCGTTTTCTTTTACAGTGAATTGACCCCATTGTCCTAAAAGGCGAACTTCCCGAACGCTACTTCCTTCACGTCTTGGAACTTTCGCAAATTACGAAAGGACTTACAGCTCTTCAAATTGACGCTCGTCTTGTAATCCGTCAGCCTCCCGTTCGTTACATTGCTCTTAGTGAACGATGGAAGGTAGACGGAGGAAAAGTGGTTGGGCAGGGTGTCTGATTCATTGTCGATGCAGTGATGTGTTCCTTTAGTGATTTTATCGTATAGAGGTGGACACGAGGGCGCATACCAGAACGGGTTCTGCAAACTTCCAGCCAAGAACGGTTCGAGACCTCAATGGGAGGAGTGATTCCCGAATTATCCAAAGAGGACGATGATAATAATGGTGGTGTTGGTAGTGTTGTGATACAAGGCCATGGCATTATATTTTTCTAGGTAGAGGTACAAAGAATGTGAAGCCTTTGTATTCGTATTCAATCCGAGTTACAAGTTACTGACTGTGAAGTGTCGCTGAAAGCAGGATTTGACAAGATTTGGAAACATTAAATCAACTTGTGTTAGGGATCTGGGTTTGAACATTTATTTGACGGCCGATTAAGGCTGCAAGGCATTAATTCAATCCCCGGACTTTTCGTACAAGTAAACCTAATAATGCGTCGAAAAGGACATATCTGCCCCCCTTTCCATTGATTGCCACCCTACCGGCAACATGCCGTAGTGCCCGCATCTCCATCGCTTGAGGGAGAACGTCACTTTATTAACTCCCAGGGAGTATCCGAAATGTCGCTTGCTCATGTTACGGAGCCAAGGTTGCGAATGCAACTATCGCATCGGGAGCGTTACCGAATGATGAGCGCAAACAAAGGTCATCGTCTGTTCAAGCGCCGGACAGTCACGTGATTGTTCACCAGGATTGGTGCAAGGCCACCGGCGCCCGTGAATTGCGTGCTCCCCTCGGCCGCCGGATTCGGAATCGGAATCGGGGCTACAGGCAAAAGTGAGCTTTAATGGGTTGATTCATGGAAATACGGCGACGACAGCCAGCAACCAAGGATGAACGCTGTTAGATACGCTACCACCCACGCCGTCAACGCGGGAAAGCACAAGGTCGTCGTAGTCGGCGCCGGTGAGTCTCTTGGCGCGGGGCGGGTTGCGGTGCGTGCGGGCGTGCGTTTGCTGATTCGCTTCTCGTTTTGCTCCCTTGCTTGGCGTGGTGTGGTCGTGTCGGTGGCGGTGGAGGATAGGTTCCGGCGGACTGTCAGTCGCCAACCAGCTGTACAACTCGTTCAAGGCGAATGGCAAGGAGTTGCAGAAGGGGGATGTGGCGGTTATCGATGTGAGTACGACGAGCGAAAGACAAGGAGGCGAACGAAGCGAGAGTCTGTGATTGCGCTGCAAGCTACAAGTTCAAAGGGTTGTTCCGAGGCTGTCGTAGGACGGCTGTGCTTAGTCCCCTAGGCACCAAGGTCCGTTGGACTCTCGGCGCCATTTGCCGAGGCATCAATGTGTCCGCCTGCCCATCGTTTGCCGAGGCTTCTGGGGAAGAGCAATACGTTCAAGTCGCTTGCAGTCCGGTGTAAGGCAGCGCGGGGCGGGGCGAGGCAGGGGAGGCGAAGGGGTTGACTCCCTCCGTGCACGTTCGAGGACATTGCGTTGGTTGACCGTCGGTGGAATTGGGGCGACACATGGGGATGGTTATGCCTTGAAGAATCACGTCCACGACGTGCGAAGGACGCTCTCTGTCTTGTGACCCCGCGTCTTCTGCCCGCTCCCGAATGTGAATTTGGTTCTCGGAGGGAACGAGCGACTTCCAGGGAATTCAGACTCCGTGCTAATCCCTCGTTCCAAACGCATTTAGGCCGCAAAAGTACATCACTTCCAACCCGGATGGACCCTCGTCGGCGCCGGCCTGAAAGCCAAGCAAGACTTTATGCGACCCACGGAGGAGCTCATTCCGCAACACTTGACCCATATCCCGAGCAACGTCGCTACGTTTTCGCCCAGTTCGAATTCGTTGACTTTGGAGGGTGGGGAGACGGTAAAGTATGATTATTTGATTGTAGCTGCTGGATTGCAGATCAGTGAGTCCGGCGCCGGCGATTACGTGCGGGGAACGACGCTGACGACCTCCGTGTGTGTAGATTATGGAAAAGTCAAAGGCTTGACCGAGGCGCTCGCGCGACCGCTCGAGAGCAGAATCTCGACGATCTACAGCTATGATACGTGCGATGCCACCTGGGACCTGATTGAATCCACGCGGGTGGGACAAAAAGCGCTCTTCACTCAACCCTTTGGGCCGGTGAAATGTGCAGGCGCGCCACAGAAAATGGCCTACATGGCACACGATCGGTTCAAGCGCACAGGAAGGTTCCCGGGCGTCGGCGTCGAGTTCGTAACCGGCCTACCGGTCATGTTTGGCGTACCGCATTATTCCGAGGCGCTCGACAAGCTTAGGAGGGATAAGGGGATCGAGGCGGATTTCGCAAAGGATTTGATCGAGGTTAGGTCCGAGGGCCAGGGTGAGGGCAAAAGGGTGGCGGTGTTCAAGGATTTGAAGGAGGAGGGGAAGACGATCGAGAAGGAGTTTGATATGATGTGAGTCCACGGCGGATGGAGTGACAGCGCAAAGTGGTGTCGCAAGTGACTACCTGCGAGTGGTGTGCTGATATCGTTCCGCCGATTGTAGGCACGTAACGCCCCCCATGGGGCCATTGGAATTCATTAAGAAATCCCCGCTCGCCGATGCGGCTGGATGGGTTGACGTTTCCGCGTCGTCTCTCCAGCACACAAAGTTCCCAAACGTGTTCTCCCTCGGAGACTGTTCGAGTTTGCCTACTAGCAAGGTACGTCGACAAGCGAGCGAGCGAGGAAGGTCGAACGAGGCAACGCGAGCGAGGAGGAACGAGAGAGCAAGCGCAAGGGAAGGGGGAGGGCGAAGAAGAGAAACGAATCGAGCGAGGCCAGGCTTGGCGAGACAGTGGCTGACGACTTACTCTCCCACCGCAGACCGCAGCAGCGATCACCGCGCAGACACCCGTGCTTGTGGAAAACTTGAGCAAGTTGATGGAGACCGGACGGGTCGGAGAGGCCGTTTACGACGGGTACTCCAGTTGCCCCTTGTTCACTGGATACGGCAGCGTAAGTCCTCCGTCTCTCCTCAGTCGAGAACAAGGTGCTGACCAGACGAGTCGTCGCGCGCAGTTGATGCTCGCGGAATTCGGATACGGCGGAAAACCGCTCGAGACGTTTGGCATCGTGGCGGACCAACGAGTCCCGAGGCGACCCTTTTACCACTTGGCAAAGGATGTGTTCCCGTATGCCTATTTCAGGCATATGGTCAAGGGCGAGTGGTTTGGCCCTAAGGGGTTGGTGCCGCCTGTCTTCCCCGCTTAGGGGGTGTTCTGCGCAGATAGAGAAGTAAGGGAGTTGTATGCTATTTGGTGGGATGTCATGAGATGATTTGGGTATCGAGGTGCGGTGGCGTCAACCCCGGATAGAGTTAGATCCATCGGGCGATATTTGACTTGGATTAAGAAATAGAGGAACAGTATACAGAGTAACGTCGCCGCGCGCGCGATTCGAACGGTGAATGTCTCTAAAGAAGGGACTGGACAACGAAGCGGTGCATCGTCAGTGAGAAGGAGAGCAAGTGGCGACATGCTTCTACTCGAAGCACACCTTTGCCTTCCTCATAGCTTGTATCTGTGCTGGGTAATTGACCCACGCATCGCTTTCCTTGACCAGAAGCCTGAGAGGGTTCTAACCAGAAACCGGGGCTGATGAGTCATGAAGCTGCAACATTCGTTTTACTATATATTTCAGCTGGTCTTCTTAACATGACAGAAGCAGGGTACAGATGAAACCTGGAGGGTTAAACGATGTCTATGACGACAACCCATGGCTTAGTGATCAGCCGAGAACTAAAGGTGAAGTGACGGCCGAATGGAGGCAACAGCTCTGCCCATGAACTCCCAACGCTGGCCCTTACAACCTCAATACCCTGCTCGTCAAGCAAGGACAGCCTTTTGTTATCAGTCCCATTTTCAGCTCGCTAATACTTTCCTCACAAGTTGTTGACCATCAAGACGACCGTGTTCTTGCCGTAATGCTTGGCCAGCAAGATGCGCGATACTCACCCACAGCGATGGTGATATACAAGAGCTTTTGGAGACGAGCTCTCGTACCAGTCATAGTTTCGCTTTTCGATACCGATTACGTAGTGTATGCCTGCAAGTGGGTTGGGTGTATGCCCACAGCCTAGCGTAGACGAACATGACATACCTATCCCGATTTCTGGTAAGTCATTGCGTTCGTGCTGCTGTTCTTTGGCGAGACTGAAGAGGATGACATTGCCAGTGCTGAACACAAGGAGCGAGCTTTTGAGCATAATCACAATCAACAAGGGAAACCACCAACCAACTTATCAGGGTTTCCTTTTCGGCAGCCCTCAAATCCAACATCATTCTGCGCGGCCTACATTCGGCCTCGCGAACATCTCCCCTGCAGGATTTGCCGTCAACAATCCCTCTTACCGTACTCCTCGCCGTGGAGGGGAAATATGCCTCTACAATCTTGTGAATGGTCTGCATGTCTAGCGATACTGATCCGGCATACGTTATGAATCTCAATTAACCTTTCGGAAAGCGTTCCTCCTGGGCATCTCAGTGGCTGCCGCCGCGCGCGACTCAGTATCTTGTTGCTGTAGTTCCTCGCGAAGAGGGTGAGAACGAGGGTCGAAAGTCTCGCAGATCGGCGCATCCGTCAGAGTAGAACCACGGACCGTGCAGCAAGGGATAAAACATTGTCAGATCTCGACGAAGAAATTTCAACCGATGATGAGAACACCGGTGGAGCAACAGCTGGAGTAGAATAAACTAGATGGGCGACTAAGCGAACATATGATGAAGTTGGAAGATTTGGCGAGCGTAGATAGTGTAAACGAGATATCACAGCAACCGAGCATAGTGTATGAAAATAATTGCGCTAAAGGAGTACAAAGCCAGGTCAGACATTGCTCTGGCAGTGGCTCAATAGGTAAAGCTCGTCTTCGCCACAAAACCTGATGGAACATGGTTTGACCCCCTATATCGCATTCTCGCTCCGCTAGTTGGAGTTAGCCGTTTAACACCGTGCTGGATGAGAAGCGCCACGGCATGCTGGAAATGACTACATAATACTAGACTCCAACTTGCAGTGTTGCGCCCTGGACATGCTAGGATGGAGTAACGAGTAGAGGGAACGAGAGGCGGTAGACCGCCGACATCGCCTGACCGCAAAGTAAAGGATGGCGGTTGTCCGGCCTATAACACTCGGACCCGCTTCAGGCTTTGTACTTGCTCCACGTAGGACCGTTTTCATCTCAACAACCGCAACTGCCTGGCAGATACACCCAAACTCCCCTGGCACAGGCTTAGTCACCATAGCGTATTGCATGCCAGCATTAATGTCGGTTTCCTCCCATACACACCCAGCCGCAACTCCGTACCCCTGGCTTGCTATGACATTAAAACTCTGGAGGGTTTGGAGAAAGATGCACATGTTACGGACAAAGTCGCGTCTGTAGGTAATCGTAACTCGAAATGCCGGTACTCGGGACCACAAAGGGATGTGTCGATGCCCGGATCATATACGCTTCCCGATGGTTGACGAGGGAGGCGTTTCGCGTTCGTCGTCGCCGTTGAAGGGGGCGTCTGCAAAGCATTGGGTTCCTGTCCTGGAACAACAAGCCGAAATGGTACAGATGATATCATACAGGAACGTGCTCCCCTCACCAATCTCTCCTGTCAACCTCGGCGGGAGTGCAGGGAGAAAGTATCCGATATTCAGGGACGCGTGGGTAGTGTCGGTTTTTATGAGCGAGGTTGGGATCGCTGTGGGTGGAAGTAAGCGTGGTGTGGGGAATGGGTGGCATGCACACCCGAACCTATCCATTCACAGGCATCTCGGTCTTCACATCGGGATAGTCCCGGGGCGTGTTGGAGCGTCATGTAGACAAGGTACAACCGGGGCGCGAGTGTGTGGCAAAAGTAAGCTGCAATCAGGACCCTCACAAGTATCTGTTATACCGATGTTTGTATAGTCTGTACGTTGATAGTCGGCAAGGGAGAGAGCGTTTGGAAATCCCACACTTTCAATACGGAGAAGCTTGACCGGCCAGAAACATTTGCCAAAATGTTGGAACACGATTATCGACCTGCCAATTCTGCCATCTTCCGCGCGGTAGCGACCAGGTATGAGAGGTATCAACGAGCGGGCAGTGAAGGCGGTTCAGCATGAGGTCAACTCTTGGGATCCCTCTGACGAACATTTCGGAGTACTCGCGCGGAAAGACGGAGCTGCTGCAGGGCTTGCTCAGGTCGGTGAGCTGATCGGCGTCGTATCCAGTACCGCAGGATTTGCTGCCCTAGCGCCGACCGAATATTGAACATGTGGTAACCAGACGATGGCTGGTAATGCCTCCTCTCCAGCAATCGTGTCGTCCGAAACTGGCAGCGCATGTCATACTCACATGTCATTCTATGAAAGCTTTTGTGGTTTGCCATCGAACGCCACCGCGCGGCAGGTTGCGACAGCTTTGTCGACCAAAGAAATACGAGTGTAGTAACCGCCTCGAATCGAATTAGTGGCAGCTGCCGATGGCTGAGGAAGAGGATTCATGTGGTGTCTCCATCGTCCACACCAACTTGTCACTTGGAGCTTGAGAAATAGTCCTACGATCTGACCTGGGTCATTTCCGGCTGAGCAGCTGGCCCGACCTGCCGGAGTGCGTCCTCGCCTGAGATCTGCTCGTCAAGTGGGAATTTCCGTGAATACCCTCCCGAATCCCATGCCGCCACTTGGAATCAGCTAAACGGTGGCGACAACGGGGCCCGCGCGGAAGCAGATTGCGTAGGGGTTAAGTAAATCGGGAATTCTGAATGTTGGGCTGAATTCAAGGGAAAACGCATTCACCACCACCAGCCATGCCGTTCCCGCTCCTCCTCGCACAGGCAGCAGCAACCTTTGCCGCGTCGTTCACCGTCGGCTACTTGCCCCTGGTTTTCCGCCGCGTTTTGGAGAGGGCGGCGGGGGGAGGCGCAGGAGGGAGAGGGTTGAAGGCTGTAGAGGTCGTTGGCATGGGGTTGTTGGTCGGCAGTGCGTTGACGATTATCATTCCCGAGTGAGTGCGGCGGCGAGGGAGGTAGAGCGATCGCGGTGGAGGATTACCAGAGGAGAGAAGGGAATGCAAGGGAAACGTGCGCTGATGCTCCGTGTTTTGCGTTCATGCACATGTCTTTGCTCTACGTCTGCGGCCGCACAGAGGCGTATCAACACTATACGACGCCCTACCGCCAAGCACGAATAAAGAGGACGCACATCCGACGAGGTGGATTGGGTGTTCGTTGGTCGCTGGGTTTGCGTTGATGTTGCTGTGAGTACCCCCAGCGGGCGTCGAGGGAAACGAGGCGAGGCGAGGCGAGGCGAAGAGGGCGAGGGCGAGGCGAAGAGGGCGAAGGCGAGGCGAGAGCGAGAGAGGTGCGGGAGGAGAGGACGGAGAGAGGGGGCAGACCGACTCTGTCTAGCGAAACCAGAATGAATATCCGCTCCACATGCACCAAGTCCGAAAGGCTCTTCCGAGCCGCCGCTACATAGGTCGCGCGGAGACTCGTTGCCTTTCCTGACCCTCTCGTAAGCGTGAGCCCGGGAGGTAAGGAGGGTGGGGGAGGAGGGGACTACTCCTTGGCTGTTGGAAGCGGCGTAGGACGGCGGCGGCGGAGATAAAGGCGAGCGGAGCGGAGCGCGGGAGTGTGGTTGCGCTGTAGGCTAGCTGCGTTCGAGGCGAGGCGAGGCGAGGCGTGGTATAGCTCAGCTCGTGTGCACCAGGTGCGGCTTCTCCTTGGCGAGGGCGGGGGAGAATGGTGGAATGGAGCGAGGCGACCGATTGGCGGTTCGAGGAACCCAGGCGCCGAGTCTTCCCTCCTCCCTCGACGATTGGTAAAACGCCACGGCGACCCTGCGCGCGTCCCGGAGAGTCTTTTTTCTCTCTTCTCTTTCTTTCTTTCCTTACGTGGTCACGCGCGCGTGTGTGTGTGCCTTCTTTGACGGACGTAAAGGCAACCGGTGCGGTGCGCGCCGAGTGGGGAGGGCGCTGTGTGGGCGTTCTCGGGGGTTGCCGAGTGGCGGCGGCGGCGGGAGGAACGGGGGAGGGACGACTCCATTCCCACACGTCGTCCTTCGTTTTGCCTTATCTTGATAGACTCCGGGAAGGGATCTGTCGTGGTCGTCGGAAGAGCAGCAGGGCAAGCTATCACGCCGAATGGTGCGCGGGAGTGGGGCAAGGAGTGATGTGGCTGTGCCCTGCTTGGGGACTCGGAGTCGAAGTCGGATTCGATTCCGATCTCGAGGGCTCACGAGCAACGAAGGGTTGGGGGCTGGGGCTGGGAAAAGCGTCGGGACCATGGCCCCGGGAACGCTGACGCTGGCTGTCCGAGAGAGAGCGACAAGGCGATGGCTCTGCCGCGCGGGTTTCGCAGCGGGAAGTGCGACGGGCGGCAACGTCGAGGACAGGTGCGCGATGGGACGGGACGAAAGGAGAAGTGAGCATGTGGACGATGCGATGGTTGTTGCCGCGCGCGGCACTCGGGAGTTGGTTCTCCACTTGAGTTTGTGGTATGCGCCTCCGGGATCGGGAGCGGCAGGCGGTGCCGGGTTTCGTGGTCTACCTGCCGAGTCGTGCTGGTACGATAGATTTTCTGTGACGGCAACGGGGTTTCCTGGCCGGGCTGAGTGCACGCGTGGCGAGACGTCAACGTTGTTTCCTGAGCATGCGGCGGCATGATCTCTCAAGAGAGAACGTGCCACGTTGCGGTGGGTTGTGTGGTTTTGCGTTGAATGGCAACGCTTCCGGAGATATCTCATGCTTCGTTTGCCATGCGTACGTATGCGGGTGAAGGGAAAATCGTTGGACTCCGCTCGTACGCAGGGCAGTTGCATCGTCGCGCCGTGTTTAATTCGGCAGCGTCGGTCGAGGATACTACAGGCGCTCAGAGAGCAGTCAAATGCCGCGGATGGAGACGGCTTGTCGGTTTTGCCTTTGGTCATACGTGGCAATCCGGTGCGAGAATATAGGGCAGGGCAAGTTTCTCCCTCGCTTCCAGACGACCGAGGCCGTTCAGAAGAGTCGTCTCGCTAAGCAGCCCTTTTCCGGGATCTCGGTCGAGTCTTATAGTGAGAGTCGTGCGTCGGGGAAAATTATACCGGGACGAGGTTGGGCGTGTAGTGGCTTCTTGAACCTGTCGCCTGGTCGGCTGGGCGTTCGGCTCGTCTCTCCGGATCGTTGCAACTGGTCGAGCGTCGTCGTTTTGGAAACGCGTGTCTAGTGGAATGTCTACAGGGTGAATCACTGACATGCTGCACCTCGGTAGTGTCGAATCCCTCACCCCCCATCCGGGACACGAAGAGCACGGTGAACACCACGACTACGCTCATCTTGCGTCACATGATCATCAGGAATCGTCTCATGCGCACGATCTTGCTGAACCGCGGTCCATTTCACCCATTCATCCGGCAAGTCGGGATTCGACTTCGTCGACGGCCATCTTTGATGCCGAGCAAGAGGAGCAGCAAGGCGGACCTGGAAAGGGGAGGTTTGCGTTGAAGAAGACGGGCGCGGGCGCGGGCGCGGGGGCAAGTGGGCTTATCAAGGATCGACTGGCTGGATGGGATGAGGAACAGGGACGGCACGTGGAGAGAGGCGATGTATGGATGGCTCGGGACGTAGAAGAGACGACTGCGGGAAAGCCGTTCGCTGGGACAGCTCAGGGGTACGTCAAGAATGTGCCTATGCCGATTGACGCACCATCGACACTGCGCGGTGGCGAAGGGAATGAGCTTCCGGGACACCCGCGGATGAACTCGCGCACGGCGCTCTTCCCCACGCGTACCCCGACGACGACGACGACGACTACTCGACGGCATAGGAATAGCAATGCCTCGGAGACGGCGGATGATAGGTGTCCGCAAGGCCTGGGAGATTCGGGAGGAGGCGTGGCAGGACTAAATGCCACGCTTGGGCTGGTGATTCATGCCATGGCCGATGGGGTGGCGCTCGGTGCGAGCAGTCTGAGCGGGAGTGAGGGGCTTGGTTTGGTTGTTTTCTTGGCAGTTATCGTGCACAAGGGTGAGTGGGGTTTCGCTTTCCTTCGCGTGCGATCTTCGCTGATGATGCCATTCGAGAGCAGGTCCGACGGCTTTGGGGTTGACAACGACACTGCTCTCCCTCGGCTTGACGAAGCAGCAGATTAGAACTCGCTTATTCTTGTTCAGTATTGCGGCTCCGCTGGGAGCGGTCCTTACGTATATGGTGGTCAAGGCCGTTGGGGCGGGCCAGGGAGGGACGCAGAGGGATGTCGAGGTGGATGCGATTGGGTGGTGGACGGGGGTCGTGCTGCTCTTTTCGGTGGGCCCGTTCGTGTTCTCTTTATACGCCCAGGCTGACGATTGTTTCGTGGCAGGGAGGATCTTTCCTCTACGTTGCGACGGTGATTTCGCCGCTCTCGGATTCCGACGCCCATGGCACGCATCAGCATGCGCATCAGGGGAAACACGACGAAGCGGACGGGCAGGCGTTGGGGCAAAAGACGCGGCTGGCGCTGTTGCTGGCGGGGATGACGGGGCCGCTGCTGTTGAGCATGTCGGTCGGGCATGCGCATTAGCGTTGAGGGATGCGGCCGGGATATATTATAGATAGTCGCGCGTCATTTGTGGTTTGTCACCGGGCCGGGTCCCGCATTTATTTGCGGGGCTCCTTGTGCTGGATGCGGGACCCACACCCCTCAGGCTATATATGTCCCCACCAGCCAGCTCCCGATTCCGCCCGGCCCAGCGACAACCATCATGGGCAACGTTCTCTCCAGCGAGTACACGTACGACACCGCCGTACTGGACCTGGGTGCAAACGGGCGCTTGCGTGGCACGCTCGTCGACGGCCGGGTCAGGCGGTTCACGGGTGTCCCCTTCGCGCAGCCCCCGGTCGGAGGGTACAGATGGCGCAAGACGAGGCCGTTGCCTGCCGATCATGTGTACTGCAACCCCACCAGCGGCGATCGGGAGGAGCCGCTGGACTGTTCACGATTCGGAGCGACGGCATGGCAGAATCCGATGCTGTTGCCTATCCGGAACAAGGAAGAGCCGAGGTACGACGAGGACTGTTTGACCCTGAATATGTGGATGCCGGTTGGCGAGCCGCCCAAGGGTGGGTGGCCGGTGATGATATGGTTCCATGGTGGGTTTCTTGCTGGTGTGGAGTGGGAATTGTACCGACTCAAATGCACTGTTACGTGCCGCAGGTGGACTTTTGCAGATGGGCAATCCTTGCATCGATGATATTTCCGACCCGACGGAACTTGTCTCGACAGCCGGATTGAACTGTATCTTCCTCGCCCCCGCCTACCGGCTCAGTATCTTTGGCTTTCTAGCGTCACAGGAACTTGCAGAGGAGGCAGAGAGGGACGGGGACGACGGGGTGTGTGGGAACTATGGGATGTGGGATCAGTGGACGGCGTTGATGTGGCTGCAGACATACGGCGAGAGACTTGGCGGGGACCTGAAGAATGTGACACTGGCCGGCATGAGCGCAGGCGCGTACTCTGCTCATGCGCAGACGGTGAGTGCTGCGGCTTTACCAGAAGGATGAACAATGCGGAGGGCTGACGGTCAAGACCACGCCCCGGGGATAGGCTCATGCTCTACTTATGGCCAAGGATTCGGTGGGATCAAATCCTCGGCTAATCAGGAGGATCGCTTTGTGAGCTCCCATCCAGGGAAACGAGGGGTTTCCTTCACCCGCGGTTGACCCTGCTTCCTCCCCGCACAGGCACTCGAACGCCATCCCGACGAATCCGAAATCGTTGCTGGATGTTCAACCCCAGTTCGCCGAACTGCTGGCAGTACACGGCATATCGCCCACCCTTACCGCCGCGGAAAAGCTCGACGCGTTGAGGAAGATCGATGCAGGGACATTGATGGAAAAGGTCAAGCAGATGAAGGCCCATACTTTTAGGACGGTGGCGGATGGCAAGTTTTTCCCGCGGGATCTGATGCAGCGATTTGGGAGGGGCGAGTTTGCAAAGGAGTTTGAGAAGAGGGGGATGAGTATCCTCGTGGGCGAAGTCTTACATGAGGCAAGTTTTGGTGACGTTTCTTCCCTTCCCGCTGTGGGCGCTCACGACTGATACACCGCTCCCTCGGACGCTGCGCTGCTAGGAATGCACTTACCGCATGTCGGCTCCCTCGGAAACAGCCAACCTGAAACGGGAAATCGCCAATTTGTACCCGGAGGCGGTGACGGACTGTCTTATCCACGCGTACACCGCTGACGGGATCCACCGCGCCGCCGCACTGCCCGATCCCAATCCGCATATTGGAGCGGCGGAGAAGGTGTACGGGGATATTGTGGCCGATGGGCAGGTTCGTGCGCCGGAAAGGCTGCTGGTGCAGCAGCTCAGGGAGGCGGGTGTGCCTCTGCCCCGCGTACATCGATACTTGATTGGCTGGAAACCCGGGTTCGTAAGGAAAGTCTTGCCGGACGTCATGGGCGTGCCCCACGGATCTGACGGGGTGATTTGGAACTATAATATCATGAATGGTCCCGAGCGGGAGGAGAGGGAAATTATGACAGAATGGATTCAGGATTTGGTGAGTGTCGGGCGCGGTTCATGTCGAGCCAGGTTGTGCTTTTGCTGAGGCGTGGGTACACATCTCTGTCTAGGTCAAATTCGTGAACGGCAAAGAGATGCACTACGGCACGTCCGCCTGGACAGAACAAAAATACCTTGGTCCCGATGGCAAGATTTCAGTTCAACAAGATCGGAAATGGGAGTATCTGTTGCGGGTGGCAGATCTGATGGCGGCGGTCGATAGTTCACGGTCGTGATGATTCCGGATGTATAACGGCTCGATGTAGGAGGTGGAAGCGAAGTCAGCACAGGGATATCCCACAAGGCCGCCCTTTTCGCAAGGACGTATAGCTCTTGGAGCTGAATCAACAACGCAATCAGATACAGGGACCCCAATCGGCGATATCGAAAAAGAGAACTCGGTGAGGATAATAAGCGCTGCAGATCGGTGACTAGGCGGCTGAAACCAAGCAAGGCCGCTGGGTCATCCTGGAATTCGCATCTATGCAAGTATATCATCACGGCGCGCATTTGTTCTTGGCAGCTGTGCTCGAGGTGAGGGTTTGGGGCCCGCTGTGCTCTCTCGTCCTTTATGTTTGCCCATGTGCTTGGAGATACTCAGCTTAAAGACGGGGGACGCATATCGCATGCTGCCGGGTTAGGACTCAGTGTACATTGGGAATCCCCTCGTATGATCTTCGCCGTCATCAGAATTCGAATTGGATGGGTCCCTGAGCGATGCAACTATTATTGGCAAAATGTTAGAGATGAGAGGCGCAACTCTCGTTGACATATCGGTTTGGCAGGGGTGATCTATCTTAGCCCTGTCATCTTTTCTGTTTAGTGATTTTGGCACGTTTAAATCTCTCCCGTCATCTCGAGATGAGATGGGTAGATGACAGCCGGAGTTGACCTATCTTTGAAACCCTCTGAAGTGACTTTGGGAATTAGCATCGAGTCATGTGCTTTGCCGAAAAAGCCAGATGCGGTGCTAAAGATCACGGAAACGATGCATCAAGCTAAAAAAAAAGGGAGACCAAGGTACATAGGATTTAACGAAAAATTGGCAGCGTCAAATGCCTGGTTAGCTCAGTCGGTAGAGCGTACGACTCTTAGCTTCCTTCGGAAGATAGGCATCGTACGGTCGCGGGTTCGAGCCCCGCATCGGGTTGATTTTTTTTGCCCTGCTGCAAAATTATTGATTTACTTATCTTTTTGTCTACATCGCCAATCAGTTTGTAATAGGTTCGTACGCCACTCATCTATACTCTCATGACAGTTCAGAAGTTTTTCTTTTCGAGTCGGAGTCTTGCAAAGGGGGATATGCCAACTTGTGCCTGTTGAGTCCCAAAATAATTCCCTTCATGCGCTCTGTTCGTTTATGATAAGAGGTATCACTGCTTACAGGTCATACGTGGTATGAGCCACCCAGTCTTAAGACTAGTGTTCCTGATGAATGTTCACAGTGAATACGTGTTTACATGAGTTAATTAAATACAAACATACCTGATGAATGTTCACAGTGAATACGTGTGAGGCATTCATCCAAGGTAAAGAAGGAGAACAGCACAGCCATTGTATTTATATATTCCCTGATCAGCTGATTACTGGAACGGGTCCAAACGTAATCCGTGCATTTGATTGGTCGCATCGCTACTGGAACGGTAGTAGTGGAACGGTAGCAGAACGGGGACAAATTGATATAGTGTCGTCAGAGTCGCATTCCAACAGTGAGAGTCGCATTCCAACAGTTCCCGAATGAATAATTCATATATATACATATATATATATATATCATATATATCATATATAATCATATTCACGTATACTTTAGTTTGTTGTTACCTTTCACCCCTTTCCATCGTCGGCCGTTGGTTTTCTTATTCATGAAGGACACCATCCGAAACCCTGGAGTCCTGCTCAAGCTACGATTTCAACTCCGGTTGGAACAAGATGGGAGGAGGGTATTCTTTGGATCTCCTTTTCCACATGTGGATTTTCGTCTCCTCGAGTGTGCGTGTTCATACATACCTTCCTCCTCTGCTGTTCTACTACCAGGCCCCAACCGTCAATGTGCATCAATGCGACCGACTTTCGTAGCACAAGCGCGCGAGAGGGCCCTAGACTAGGTCCCAGCTCAATGCGACCCGCGCTGATCAACCAGCTCAGTGCAACATGCAATCGGGTAATTTCGTCATAGTTTTCAGATCATGTCGCGAACTTAACCATACTATTCTGACCTTGTTTTCCACCTCAGTAGAAAGGATCTTCCCCTGAATCGCCACCCTATCTACCCATTTCGTCTTCTTCAGCGTTTTCACTGTTCTCCGATTGCCAGCCGCCTGCAAAATCGCCTATCTCTTCGTCCTCCTCCGAATTTTGCCTCTGGAGGTGATACCACTCAGCATAGTAGCTTGTTCGTTGAAGCTCATGCCAATGAATGTAGTGGGGATTTAGCACGGGGTCTACATGATCTAGTCAACATGATCTACGATTTTCGGTAAGCCTTGTTGTTGCCGCCGTTTGATGTCGATTGCAAGTAGCTTATCCCTCTGGGTTTGTCGCTCTTTTTGCCTCTTCTTCCATCTCATCGCCCTCTCGAGCCCGCTTCATACGCACCGCATCTTTGATCGTGATGACCCCACCTGTTTGGACCACCTTGTTCGACATTGCCTCTCGTTTTTTCCGTTCCGCGATAAGGGCAGAGTTATCGTGGGCATTCTGAGCGACAAGATCTCCAGCCAGAATGAGTTGACGACATTATCGTAACAGTCGATCTGTTGTAGGTGAGACCTAACCGATACGCTCTATCTCATGCCGTGTCAGCTTCTAACTCATCCGCCTGAATTGCTCGTAATCTACTGGTTCGGTAGGATCAGATGAAGGAAGATTGGGCTCGGGACTTTGGAAAGCGAGAACTGAACCATCGAGCAGTGAGTGACAGATTTTCTATTTGAAAAGATGCAGCCTAACTCACTTCCGACGCTTAATTCCATTCGCGACATTTTTTTTACAGTAACGGGGTAAGCGTTGCGCGGGTCTGAAAGGAGGTAAAACTCCACCTGTGGGAGTGAGGTCTTTCTTGATCTTGCTGAGCACAATCTCGGGATTGAGAGGATATATGCCTGTGTTCCGGAAAGCACTTTCGATGGCTGCGGCTTTCGTGGTTTGTTTGCGAATAGAGTTAAAACTGGCAAAAGACTCTGTCTCGTTGAATTTGGTGGCACCGGATTGATATGCGATGTCTACTGCGTCCTTATGGTATACCTTTATTGGACCGAATATCGTTACATCTAAAGGTTGAAGAGCGTGGGTGGAATGGGGCGGCAAACAGATCAAGAAAATTTTGTTGGCATCTGCATACTCGATAAACTCCTGAGTTAGATGGCTCCCATGCCCATCCATGAGCATTAGTGTAGAGAGACACAACCCCTGACCCCATCCTCACATCATTCACGCCGAACTGCCGCCGACCGCTACTGCATTATGCCTCACTGCAATGCAGTATGAACGTTTTGCAGTTAGCATACTGCTACCGCATTATGCCTCACTGCAAGGCAGTGTGAGCGTATTGCAGTTGAGACGCTACTACTGCAAAGGTCCCTAACTGCAAAACAGTATGATACTATTGCAGTAGGTGACCTTTCGCAGTTAGGCAGTATAGGCACACCAGCTTACTATATATATATAGGAGCCTCTCACGTTGAACCACAGACTCTTCAAGACTTATGATTCACCCTTTGATTTACCCTCTTAACAAAGAAGCTGCCTTGAGTGCAAGACTTTCTCAGGATTAGCTACCCTTTGTCTTTCACCCTCGGTATTCAAGTATCGTCTTACGTCATAAGCCATTTGATAACGTTGTGCTAGTACCCTTATACAACGGCAGTGCTATCTAACGTACTTACGTAAGATAGACCATTTGCTCGTGACAACTTTGAAGCCCGGACTGGGATACTTAGCACCTTGTCACGTGAGTCTATACTTATTTGCTTCAGTCACTGGCGTCAGTTGCAACTAGGAACTAAAATTTCCTTACTTTCCCTTCGGTGCCAGAGACTTACGCCTACCTGATCTCTTTCTCGTCCTCAAGTCGACCCTGGAGGTTTCGACTCGAAGGCTCACAAGCCCGTATCAGGCTTTATAAACACCAGCTTTCGCTTAAGCACATCAGCAAGCTTAAAGCATATTTCCACCTGGCCACTCAATTGAGTCAGTAGAGTTCACCTGCAGGAACTTGGCCCCAACGCCCATCTACTCTTATAAGTCTTAAGAGTCCAACAACTTTGGCTCCCAGCAGCCCATTTCTTCGTCACTTGAAGAATATCCTTCAATACAGGCCCAAATCTAGCATCACACTGTTATAGAACCATGTCTGATCCAGAACAATCTATCCTCAGCTCGGCCTTGACCGATTTGCCTGACGGTATGGACACACCCTCTCCTCAAGACAGCAGGAGCATGAGACCAACCAATGCTCCTCCTGGTCCTCGTTCGGATATGAGCTTCCACTCACCTGTGGCGGAGACCCCTATTGAGCAACTCCAAAGTTTGATGCGCCAAATGAAGACACGATTTGCTCAGCAACAACGAGACATGGAGTCGCGATACGAGACTCTCTTAGCTGCCAGAATTCGTGAAGCAGCCAGTCCTCAGCCTACTTTGGCTGAACAGCCGTTAGCTCACCCGGTTCATAGCGTACCCGCCGGATCACCTCTCAATCCCTTCATTGACATTCCCAAACCGGAAGCAAAGAGCAGTGTCGCTCCTTCCGAAGCACCTATCGCACCTCCTCCTGGACTTGAATCCGTATCTCCGGTCATCCAAGCTTCTTCCCTACCGAACCCACAAACTTTTCCCCGCACTTCCTCGTTGGCCGATACCTATCCAACACCTTGTGCTAGTAAATCTCAGTCCGAAGCCTCTGATCTACCAAAGTCTCATGGGAGCATGGGAGCAAGGAAGCCGACGTAGAAGTCTGGATTGAGCAGCTGTCGGCCATCTTTTCGTCTAACGATAGCACCGATTTAGAAATAGTCGCTCTACTGTCCATGATTCTCAAATGCACGGCATTCAAATGGTTTACAAGGCTCGGGCCTAAAGGTAGATCTTTGTTACCTACTTGGGCTCATTGGCAAGATGCTCTCCGACAAAGATTCTTGAAACCAAATTATTTAGCTGGGGTTAGAAGAGAGAACTTCGAGCCGACGAAGACATGGCGGACTACTTTGATGCCAAGGTTGACCTTCAACCTATGTTTTCGATGAAGATACGCCGAACTCTGAACTGATTTTGGATATTCTGGATGGTCTTCCCGAACACATGCTACCTACCTTGAAGACTGCAGTCACTCCTGGCGTGGGCCTGCTAAAATTCCGAAGGATTCTGCTTGATTACGAGAAAGGGTTGAGGTGGAACGGTCATTGGAACTCAAAGAAATCCGAAGACCACTCCTCTTCTCGCTCAGCTATCGCAGGTTCTAAGGATAAGAACAATACTAGCAGTTTCAAAAACAAGGAGGTTTCGAAACCTCCTGGTCCATGCATGTTCTTGTGAAGGAATGCATTGGTTCAAAGGCTGCCCAAAGAGAGCATCTAAGTCAAACAACGTCGCACCCTTTCGTAGAAATGTGAACGAGATCCCTATCACTCAATCCAAGTGGCCACATCCCCCCATTGGAGATGGTGCTAAAGACAAAAGAACTTCTTCCAAGCGCAGGGAAGTACATATGAACTCGGTAAGAATCTAGGATCAAGAGATTCAACCGGAGAACCTTCCGGACCAAGACAATGAGGGCTACGAAGCCCTCAACCTCAGCTTATGCAACAACAACAACAACACCTCTCCCATTAGTAGAGCTCTACAACCCCAACACTCCGACAAAGTACCAGCATATGCTTTGGCCAGACTGGGTACCAAGGAAGGACCCATTCATGAAGTCTGCATTGACACCGGTTCAGCGATATATCTCATCGATTCGGGCTATCTCAGAAGAAACTTATTGCCCTTCGTGTTGTAATCAAAATGATATAGCCATTTTAGAGCGAGCTCTTCGTTAGAGTACCCACTCGGACTGGTCGCGATTTTGGTTTCAGATGGCAAGTGGTTGCTCAGAAATTTCTCGAAAATTCGACTGCCAGGAACGATGATGAATGGCGGTATGCATGTGCTGCTTGCCCCAATGCACTCGACCACGGTAACTAGCGTGCGGTCGCCTTGTGTGGGAGTCCATGCGGGCTTGCTGCCCTCGAGCGTAACTATGTAGTTGCTTCCTCCTGTTCCTACTCGAAATCCGCATTCGTCAATGTTGTAGATATCGTGTGAATCCACATCATTATCCTTAATCAGGGATCCAGGCTTTTGAAGTAGCTTTCAAAGACCTTTGGCTCAGTGGCCGCCAGACGCTTCAGGTCTTTTCATGTCGTCTTTCTGACATGAAATTCTGGGTGACGTTTGAAAAAGCGAGTTGTCCAATTTTTGCCAAGGCTGATGTTCTTCGTTCGAGTATAGCGTTTGTTAGCGTTCGTGATCATATCTTTTCGAGCAGGTGAACCAACGAAGTCTAATCTCTGACAGTAAAGCATTATCGCTCTCGTCAAATCGTCATCGAGCTTTCGGTTGACCGCTGTTCTTTCAAACCTGGACTTGGTCTTTCCTGCTAGGCGCCATGAAAAGGTACTGGGACTAATTCCAGCGGCTTCGGCTACTGCCCGGATACTCACGTTCTCATCCACGCCCTTCCTACGCTCGTACTCCATCATTGCGACGGTGACCTTATCGTCGGTATGTTCGACAATAGATTTGGATTTATTGATTCGTGGTGAAGCCATTTTTGTTCACCTTTTCACTAGAGGGCATAGCGGCGTCTCGCTGCGGGTTTGTAAGGTAATACAACGATATGACTGATACTTATGTCGTACCACGCCCCAATGGTGATTTCGCATAGCGATCACTTTTCGGAGCTAAGCGCGAAAAGGGCCCTAGTCTTGACTAGGGCGCTCCCAGCCAAACGAAACACTCGCGCGCCGATCACCCAAACGAAACACTTTTATCGCGTATCTGCTGGATAGCAAGAAAAAGATGAACGCTGGTCTTGCTGCTTCCAGAAAGTTGCATAGCTTGATTTTCTCATATCAGATATCTGCCTCGTCTCTACAATACCTACGAAGTCCATAATGCCCCGAGAAAACGGTTCACGCACCAAAACCGTTTGACAAGCTCTTGACGACCGCCTGAAGCTAGCTATCGAAGACACAGCCGCAGATCTGCAGCAGGAGAGAAGATCAGCCAGCGAAAGATTGCGAAGGAGCATCAGGTCAGCCATGTCACGTTATCGAAACGCCTTAGCGGAAAACATTCCTCAAGATTTGGGAAAGAGCCGACGCATAAGAAGCTCGACAAAGATATGGAAGAGGCGATGATTCAGTATTGTTAACGACTGGATTACATTGGCTACCCAGCGCGCTTCGACATGATTCGCACGGCAGCTATGCAGCTATTAAAATTAGAGGGGAAGAACGGACAGACTCGGGGTCGTCGAGTCGGACCAGCCACAGAAGACGGCGATTCGGGGAGTGACAATGTCGTTTCGAAGAAGCAACGCCAGATCGGAAAGAATTGGGTTCGTCGCTTTCGTGCGATCCCATACGAAATTTAAAGACAGGAAAATAACGCCTAAGGACCTCAAACGATTGGCGTATACGAATCCCCAAACGTTTCAGAAGTGTTTCGACAATCTCAAAAATCCAAGAGAACCATTTGGAATCGCAAACGAAGACGTATAGAACATGGATAAATGCGGTTTCCGAGTCGAAGTGGGTGAAAGCACTTGGGCAGTCACTCTCGAAGGATCTAAATCAGCATGAACTCCGACTGCAGGCAACCGCTAGGAAGTGACTGTTGTAGAATGCATCAGCGCTGGAGGTACTTTCATCCCTCCATTCATTATCGTTCCAACTTCAAGGATTCTCGAGAAGTTTGGTGACAACGATTTGCCGTCCGGAGGGAAGATTGCTACAAGTGCTAAAGGTTACTCTACCGATGTGCTTGGCTTGAAGTGGCTCTTCCACTTCGACCAAAACATGAAGAACAAGACAACAGGTACACATCGATTGTTGCTACTGGATAGCCATGGAAGCCACCTTACGCGTGATTTCATGGAATACGCTGACGTAAATAAAATCGTATTGCTCTGCCTTCCACCACATTCGACTCATGCGCTACAGCCTCTCGACGTTACTGTATTCCGTCCGATGAAGAACTGGCACAAAGATGCAGTCGACATTGCCTATCGTACAGGATGTACCGATTTCAATGAGGTCGAGTTTTTAGCGAGTTTGACAAGCATACGCCGACATACCATGAAAGCCAAGACGATTTGGACTGCTTTTCGACTTACAGGCATCGTACCGTTCAATCCTGAACAGGTACTCAGTAAAATCGTCAAAGATCTCACAGTGACAGGCGGAGCGCGGCCTCCCTATAAGCCAAGCGAGCAAGAGCCTCCCCGTCACTGGCGTAGGATGTCCAAATGGGAGAAAGAATGTTGGAAGGAGGATACAGATCCCTGGGCTTGGAAGGAATACGATGGTCATCGAACCGGGTTTGCGCCGTGGGACAGATTGGAAGATGAGTCGACAACGTTCGGCAGTGGTGCGGACATGTTCTCCGATAGCGATGCCGGGCGCCCCTTTTGGGTCCCAGATGAAGCCAATGAAGGTAGAGCTGAAGGAAACACAACCGGAGAGCTGTCTGTGTGTACTCCAGGTCAGTCATCAACCACACTAGCCAGGATTGGAAACAGACTGACCTTACACTTGGTACAACAGAACGATCCTTTTTGGCACCTCCTATCGAGTCTTCTCCTCCCCAAACTCCGATAACCTACAAGGAATTCAAGCATTTCAGCACCAAACTGACTTGACATCAACATCAACGTGCCGGTCAACTCTCACCGACGCTGCAGAAGACTTTAAAAGGAGCGAAAAGGATGCTAATGGCAGGAGAACTCACAACACAGTTTGCACATGAAAACGCAGCCTTGAGTCAAGAGCGAGAACGACGTCAGGCCATGCCAAACAGAGTGATTCAAACCGGGGGCGTCATCACTATTGCCGATGCTATTAGAATGAAGAGATCGAGAGAGAATGGAGAGGATGAAAAAGAAAAACGAGCGGAGATGAGAAGGCAGAAAAAAAGGGACAAACTCATTGCGGAAGATAACACCCGTTTGCTTGCAGCTGGTCAAGAGCCTTCCCCAGATGGGGATCCCAACTTCAACCCGGACTATATGGATTGGGATTCTGCCAAAAAGACGGATCGCTATAGGGAGTGGCATGACAGGTATCAACAGCTATGTCAAGAAGACTCCGCCACGAGACTCACAAGTGCAGGTGACTACCCGACAGATAACGATGAAGGTGATGACGCAGTTAACTCGGAAGCGGAAGAGGATGAGATTGGGGGATTCTCAGACTACGGCTCTTTCTGAGCTTTATCATGACTTAGAAAATTCATTTTATGCAAAGGAGATATTTAGTTCATGACTTAGAAAATTCATTTTATGCAAAGGAGATGTTTAGTGGTTGACGCGATGAAAGTGTTTCGTTTGGGTGATCGGCGAGTGTTTCGTTTGGCTGGGAGGGCCCTAGTCAAGACTAGGGCCCTTTTCGCGCTTAGCTCCGAAAAGTGATCGCTATGCGAAATCACCATTGGGGCCTGGTATCTCGTGGCAAATTAACAACTACTATTCTCGAAAGCATCGCCAAAATCCCCGATTGCGTGTTGCACTGAGCTGGTCTATCTACGCGTGTTGCATTGAGCTGGGAAGGCCCTAGTACGTGTACTAGGGCCCTTTTGCGCGCTTGCGCTCCGAAAGTAAGTCGCGTTGATGCACACTGACCGTTGGGGCCTGGTACTGTCGAAACTAGTCAGTTTCGAACGACTTTGGCACCACGTCACACTTGGGCGCTTAAACCAGCGCTTTCTTGTAGGTAAAGTCACAGGATGGTAACAATATATATAGCTAGTAAAGTTATCACTTTACTCTTGGTCGTGACACCTGTTAGTTCAGACATTCAATCTCTGAATCTAACAGGTAAGTCATGACTCATTGTAGTCAGACTATATAGACTTATAAAAGACATTCCATCTCTGGATATAACAGACCTCGCGTGTTCGTAATCTGGCCAGCACCAAGGATCACGATCAACATTCCAACATTCCTTTTCCATGTCTTTCCAATGGCGAGGATTATCCGGTGGATGTGGGGTACGGAGGACGGACCCCACCAGTCGCAGTGAGGTTCTTTGTGATCTTGTCGAGAATGAGACCAGGGTTTGATGGTGTCAGATTCAACAAGACTGTTAGATTCAAGTATAGATATAATGCTTGATATATATATACAGCGAAGCAGCGGTTACAATAGCTTACCTGTCAGATTCAACAAGACTGTTGAAATCAAACCAGGTGTCAGAAATATGTTAAAGAAACAATTAATACCAAGAAGACTCACCTGTTAGATTCAAGTATAGATATAATGCTTGATAGATTCAAGTATAGATATAATGCTTGAATCTAACAGGTTGATGTCTGTGCCTCTAAACAATAGTGTGAGCTTTAAATAGTCAAGCGGTAAGAAGTGATAACCAGAAAATGGGTGAAAAGTCAAACCGTCACGTGTGGTTGAGAACTGTCACGTGCGATGAAGGTCGTACATTCCGACACACCCCCTCGACCGAATAGCTTGGTCGTAGGCAGTCATGAAACCCTGTTGATTGCCTTTTCTGCCATTCCAATATCGTTTCGTAAATTTGTGTAAAGGTCGGAAGCCAAAGGTTTTGTGAACATGTCCGCTTGATTTTCTTTTGACGGAATATGCACCAGATTGATCACTTGGTCCTTCACCTGGTCGCGGAGAAAGTGGTGGCGTAGAGAGATATGCTTGGAGCGGTCATGATGTACTGGATTCTTGGAAAGGAGGATGGCTCCCATATTGTCGTTATGGATGGTAGTCGGCTCTTGTTGAGGATATCCAATGTCTTCAAGTAGTGTTCGAAGCCATATCGCCTGCTTTGCTGCGTCTGCGGATGACAAATATTCAGCCTCGGCAGTAGACAGTGAGACTGTGGGTTGACGACGAGCGCGCCAGGATGTAACGCCCCCAAAAGTCTTGAACAGATAACCTGTAGTAGATCTTCTAGTATCTTGACATCCTCCCCAGTCGGCATCGGCGTATCCCAAAAACATGCGTCTACCAGCCTCAGCATCAAACATCAAACAAAGGTCGGAAGTGCCTCGCAGGTATCGCAAAACGTGTTTGGCAGCTTTATAATGTTCAATGGACCACTTGCTGATATATCGAGCGAGGACACCTGCCGCATAAGCTATGTCTGGTCGGGTGATAGTTGACAGATAGAGAATCGATCCAGCTATCTTTGGATAGTCTAAGTGTTTGGCCTTCTCGTGTTCTTCGTCCGTAGCTTGAACGATTTTGAAACCAGATGGCAGCGGAGTTTTTACAGGATTAGACTGTGTCATGTCAAAGCGCTCTAGAAGCGAATCCACGTAGAATTCTTGACTGATGAAAAGCTTGCGCTGCGGGCGGTCTCTCAGAACATTGAATCCAAGAAAGTAGTTAACAGCTCCGTTGTCAGTGCACTCGAACCTTGCATTTAACTTCGATTTAAAAAGGTCCAGCGCCTTTCTAGAGTTTGAGGCGATAAGTTGATCGTCGACATGCACTGACAGAAGAATTGTTTCTCCTGCTTTATTGTAGATGTAGAGACAGGGATCGGCTCTGGAAGCAGAGAAACCTTGATCCCTAATCCAGGAGTCAAACGCTTTATTGAAGCATCGAGGCGACTGCTTTAAACCGTACAGTGATTTGCACAATTGAATAACGTGTCCGGCAGGGACGTTGCTGCCCTCAGGCGCTTCAATATGGATGGTCTCTTCTATTTCTCCATTGAGGAATGCCGCTTTGATATCGATCTGGTCGCATTCGAGGTCAAGATAATTTACTAAGGCCAATAGCACTCGTATTGAGTCTTTATGAACTACGGATGCGTGAATATCGTTAAAATGTACCCCCTCGATCTGAGCGTAGCCTTTGGCGACCCATCTCGCCTTGAATGCTGATACCTGTCCTGTGTTGCCATCTATCTTCCGCGTGAACACCCAGCGAGCTTTAAGAACGTGCATATCCGAAGTACGAGGCTTGACTACGTAAACTTTGTATTTGTCCAGCTTCTGAAGCTCGTCTTCAATAGCCTGCTTCCAATGTTCCCATTGACCAGAGTTTCTAGCTTCGTTATACGAGTTGGGAGTTCCGGAATCCGCAATAAAGGCGTGTATCGCTGGCAGCGTTCGCACAAGTAGGGCTGCTGGGCTTGAATTCGCCAACACATCTTCTGACGAGATAGTATCATTCTCTGAAGACGTATCAGAGTTTGCCCCCGGGATAGACAACGAGAAGGAGTCCTCCTGATAATCGTCGAGCGGATCAGGTGAGTATGAGCGATCGCCTGGGGAGTGTTGTACAGCTATCGGAGGAGATGGTGAAGGCGTGTGCAAGCCCTCAGAGCTGGAAGGACTAGGAACATAATCCCGATGTCGCTGCGGCTGGGGCGCATGAGGCATATCAGAAGATCGGATTGGCGGTGTCTGGGGAACAACGACAGCTTTGTTTTGCCGATTAGTTGCAGATGGTAATATTACCGTAACGTCTCCCGTTGTCGAATTCTGTGAATTTGTAGGAAGTTTGGGTACCACTAATCGATTGATGACTTTGGGTCCCGGCGGTGCATAGACAACGTCTCTTGAGTAATTGACTGTTTTCTTCAGCGGATCCCAGTATCTGACGAAAGATGGGTTGTCTTCTCGCCATCCCAGCAATAGACCTTGACGATAGCGTGGTTTGAGCTTGTCTTTCTCCGAATGATCTCTGAAGTAAAGTTTAAATCCGAACGGCTGCAATGTAGAGTGTTTGAAAGGTTTTTGGCTCCACAATACATACGGAAGCTCGCGAGTTTGCACATTTGGGACTCGGTTTCGAACATAAACGGCGTAGAAGGCTGCTTCTGCCCAGAAGTTCGCTGGTAGTTGCGAATCCGCCAGAAGTGTTCTGACGAGGTTTAAAATCGTGAGATGTTGTCTTTCAACTCTACCGTTTTGCGCATGAGCATCCGGAGGTAGGTAGGTTGGAATAATGCCGTGATTTGCAAGAAGACGTTGAAAGCGTGACGATATAAATTCACCGCCATTATCCATCCGTACCCTTTTGATTGTTGTGTTGCATTGATTACCGACTAATTTGATGCAGTCTTCGAATGCCTGAAATGCATCGGATTTCTGCTTTAGCATGTAAAGCTTGGTATGCTTCGTGTGGTCATCGTAACATGTCAGAAAGTATCGATTGCCGCCCATCGAGGCTGTTCTCGCAAGTCCCCAAATATCGATGTGCACGAGACCGTTCGGCTCAGAAGCTCTTATCGATGAAGGATGGCTAACAAGGCGTTTGCCTTTTCCAAGAACACAATTTTCACAGAATGCATATGTGAGGTCTTGATCTGTTACATCTTTCCAGTTCCCATCCAGAAGCCCCTCACTGCCTATCCGAAAGACTTCACGAAAATTGAGGTGACCCAATCTATGATGCCAGTGAATGAGCAGGTCAGTTCTCTGAGTGATGAGCGCTGAAGAAGATGAGTTGCTTGCCCGTAAAGTGTAAAGACCGGAACGATGAGGCGCGTTTGCGACTTGTTTCCCTTCTTTGCTGATTGAACATCCGTCTCTGGTGAAATTGACTGCAAAACCGGCGTGAATAAACTTCTGAACCGAAAGAAGATTGCAACCGAGGGTTGGAACCAAAAGAACATTGTGGAGGATAACGTCGCCGTCTAGAAGCAATACCCCCTTGTGGGTAGACCATAACGACGCACCCCCTCCAACAATCACTTGTTGCCGGAAAGGAACTGGATCCGAGAAACGTTCGTTCGAATAAACCATGTGATCTGTTGCACCGGAGTCAACAAAATAGGTGTCCTTATTGGAGGACCGAACCACGTGAGCCATAGCTATTGCTGCTGAAGCTTCGTAGTGTGTATCGATCGCGTCGTCACTGGATATAGTAGTAGTGACATTGGCATGTGAGTGCTCACGACTTGGGTGCTGTTCTTTTCTTCGAGATGCCAGCATTTTGCATTCCGCTGTGACGTGGCTCGAATTATTCTTGTGCCAGTCCCACCATTTGCCTTTTGCTACGTTATCACCACCTCGTCGACCACGATCCTGATGGCCTTGGTGTTTTGCAGCAAGGGCTGAAGAAGCCTCACCTGAATTGACTCGTCGATGGTGCTCGGTTTGCACATGAGTAAAGATTAATTCTGGAGTGAGGTTGGGCTGATGATAGGGACCTTGTACCAATGGGTTGTACGACGGCGGTAAAGTTCGAAGCATTGCAATAGTAAATAGAGTCGTATCGAAAAGAGACTTTACCACTGCTGGCAACCTCTGCGTAGGTCGACTTCAAGAGTGAAAGAGCCTTAACTGGATCCTCGTCCTCGTTAATGCGAGTTCCCCAGATTACCTCCATCCTGCTAGCCAGCTCTTGAAATGTTGAGGCGCCGTACGTCGACTTGAGTTCTTCCCACAAGAGTAGAGGATTAGGTTGAAATGGGTCGGCCGACGCAGGAGAAAGAGCACCTTGAACGTCATCGCACAGAGTCAAAAAGATCTCCGACCATGTGTTGGACATCTTGCGGCCATCGGACAATGACACGGATGCGACTTTAGCAGTAGGTGATAGAGGCGGAGCAGAATCAGGGGGCGGCAGAGGCGCCACTAGGAAGCGAAGTAGACCTTTACTCATAAGATGAGCGACGATGTTGCGAGACCATGAAACATAGTTTTGACTGCCTTTCAACTTGGAAATGCGGACGTTGGTCTTGGAGGATTCGTGTTCAGAATCGGACATGTTGAACGTAATGTTGTTGGTAGTAAGTTGAATTGATCGGTAGTAGTCGTCTTTAGAGACCTGGGCCCATAACCTGTCAGATTCAACAAGACTGTTAGATTCAAGTATAGATATAATGCTTGATATATATATACAGCGAAGCAGCGGTTACAATAGCTTACCCGTCAGATTCAACAAGACTGTTGAAATCAAACCAGGTGTCAGAAATATGTTAAAGAAACAATTAATACCAAGAAGACTCACCTGTTAGATTCAAGTATAGATATAATGCTTGAATCTAACAGGTTGATGTCTGTGCCTCTAAACAATAGTGTGAGCTTTAAATAGTCAAGCGGTAAGAAGTGATAACCAGAAAATGGGTGAAAAGTCAAACCGTCACGTGTGGTTGAGAACTGTCACGTGCGATGAAGGTCGTACATTCCGACAAGGCTTTTGTTCGAGAAGTTCTGAAGGCATCGGTCCTTAGTAAGATCAAGTTTGGTGTATAGCGCAGCAACGGGGGATTTGAATGGTGCAGTCGCTGGCTACCTCTATGAACCGGAAAACACGGTAAAGCGGATTTGAGATTGTAGCAATAAATGGACATAGAGGCGCCGAGAGCGGTGCGTTTCGGTGATCGGCGCGCGAGTGTTGCGTTTGGCTGGGAGGGCCCTAGTCTTGACTGGGGCCCTTTCGAGCGAAGCTCCGAAAAGTCAGTGGCATGGATGCGTACTGACCGTTGGGGCCTGGTAAGACCCGAAAGTAATCCTTATTAATGAACAACGGAGGCGTGGATGTTGTTGAAGTGAATTCCCTCAATCTAAGCATAAACTTTCGCAAACTATCTTGCTTTGAGGACTGCGACGTTTCCAGTGTTACCGTCAATCTTCCTGGTGCAGAGACCCATCGTACTTTCAAGACGTGTTAGCCAGGTACTCGAGGAACGATTTTGTAGACATGATATTTGTCCATCTTGCTTAATTCTGTGATGATCGCTTGTTTCCAATACGGCCAGTGTCGGAAGTTGAACGACTTTAAGTACCACGTCACTGGGAAGCGCTTGAGCAGCGCTTCTCTTACGGTTAAGATGCAGAACTTTACAGGATACTGGATTCTGTGACACTCTGCAATAATGTATATAGTTAGCTGAATTCATCCTTATATCTCTGGCGACAACACCTGTTAGATCAGACCTTTTATCTCTGAATCTAACAGGTAAGTAGCTACTAAATGTATCGTAGCTATATATACTTATGAGACGTTTTATCTCTGAATTTAACAGGTTATGGGCTCAGTAATCGCCAGAAGCTACCGCAACTAGATTCAGAATACACTCACTCAATGCCCGACTTTGATACCGAGAATACTTCCAGGACCAGCGTTCGCATTCAGAAGTTGAAAGTGTTAGATTCAGAGATTGAATGTCTTTTATAAGTGTATATAGTCTGACTACAATGAGTCATGACTTACCTGTTAGATTCAGAGATTGAATGTCTGAACTAACAGGTGTCACGACCAAGAGCAAAGTGATAACTTTACTAGCTATATATATTGTTACAGGATCTAGCATCCTGTAACTTTACCTACAAGAAAGCGCTGGTTTAGGCGCGTAAGGGGTGACGTGGTGCTCAAGTTGTTCGAATTCGACACCCCCCCTCGACGGAGTACCATTCACTATTCCTCATTCCCTATTGCTCTATGCGCCATTCCTAACTCTTTTCGCAATCCTTCATAGAGGTCGGAAGATAAAGATTTCGTCAAAAGATCTGCTTCATTGCCTTTCGACGGTACGTGAATAAGATTGATAATGTTGTCGTTAACTTGATCTCGCAAGAAATGATGTCGCAAGGATATGTGCTTCGAGCGGTCATGGTGAACAGGATTCTTCGAAAGTAAAATCGCGCCCATGTTGTCATTATAGATAGTGGTCGCTTCTTGCTGTGGATATCCCAAGTCTTCAAATAAGGTGCGAAGCCATATTGCCTGTTTTGCGGCGTCGGCAGATGCCAAGTATTCTGCCTCTGCTGTAGACAAGGAGACAGTTGGTTGACGGCGGGCTCTCCAAGACGTGACGCCTCCAAAGGTTTTAAAGACGTAACCAGAAGTGGAACGTCTGGTGTCTTGACAACCTCCCCAATCCGCGTCCGCAAAGCCTAACAGAATCCGACTTCCAGCGTTCGCATCGAAGGTTAAGCATAGGTCGGAGGTGCCTCGTAAATATCGCATCAGATGCTTGGCTGCTTTGAAATGAGCCAGAGACCAGCGGCTGATATATCTAGCTAACACCCCTGCAGCATATGCAATATCCGGTCTGGTTATTGTTGAGAGGTAAAGGACCGAACCCGCAATCTTCGGGTAGTCCAGGTATTTTGCTTCAAGCACTTCCTCGTCTGTAGCTGCGAAAGGCTTATATCCAGGGGGAAAGGGCGTCTTGACCGGATTGCATTGCACCATGTCAAACTTGTCGAGAAGTGCGTCGACATAAAATTCTTGACTTATATATAGCTTGCGTGCTTTACGGTCTCTTGAAACATTAAACCCGAGGAAGTAGTTGACTGGTCCATTATCCGTGCATTCAAAGCGAGCATTCAGATCGTTTTTGAATTTATCAAGAGCGATGCGGGAGTTTGAAGCAACGAGTTGATCATCGACGTGGACGGAGAGCAAAAGCGTTACGCCAGCCTTTTGGAACACGTAGAGGCAGGGATCAGCCCTAGATGGTTGAAAGCCCTGAGTCTTCATCCAGCTGTCAAATGCTTTGTTGAAACATCTTGGAGACTGCTTCAAGCCGTATAGTGATTTGCATAGTCGTATAACGGAATCGCGTTTGATGTCGCTGCCCTCAGGTGGTTCCATGAAGATCGTTTCCTCTAGCTCGCCGTTCAAAAACGCTGCTTTTATGTTCAACTGATCGCATTCGTAGTCCAGATAATTGACCAGAGCGAGTAAGACGCGAATGGAATCCTTATGAACAACGGAGGCATGGATGTCGTTGAAGTGAATTCCCTCAATCTGAGCATAACCTTTCGCAACCCATCTTGCTTTGAAGGCTGCGACTTTTCCAGTGTTACCGTCGATCTTCCTGGTGAAGACCCATCGTCCTTTCAAGATGTGTTGGCCAGGTACTCGAGGAACGATTTTGAAAACTTGATATTTGTCCATCTTGCTTAATTCTTCGGTGATCGCTTGTTTCCAATACGGCCAGGAGTCCGAATTTCTGGCTTCTTTGAAAGAGTTTGGCGTACCCGAATCAGCAACGTAGGTTGCGGATACCCCCCCTTTTCCAAGAGCCAGTTCATCTTCGGATGACTCGTGCCCCTCAGTTTCTCCATCGCTGTGATAATCTTCTAACACATCTTTGGATATTGATCGTCTAGTGTACGGAGAAGGCGAAAATGATTCTTCTGTATCTGGTGACATTGGCTCGATAGAGGCGAACCTTTGCGGTTGTGGTGTATGAGGCAGACTCCGTGTCGATATCTGGGGAGTCTGAGGTGTTGTAGCTGTCTTTTCTGCAGTAGTACTAGAAGATAGATAAATAAGATCTTCGGGTGTCTTGATGTTTTTGACTGCTTCTTCGTTCATGTGATCCGAAGGCGAGTAGACCACATCTCGTGAATAATTGACCGTTTGCTTGAGGGGGTCCCAGTACCTAACGTAGCTGTCACTGTCCTCGCGCCAACCCAGCAATATGCCTTGTCGATAACGAGGTTTGAGTTTATCTAACTCAACGTGATCTCTAAAGTAGATCACGCTGCCAAACGGTCGTAGTTTGTTGTGGCTAACTTCCTTACCGGACCACACCGTGTAAGGGATCATGCGTGTTTGTGCATTCGGGATCCGGTTCCTGATGTGCACAACGTAGTTCGCAGCTTCGGCCCAGAATTGAGGTGGTAGCTTCGAATCTGATAAAAGCGTTCTTACGAGGTTCAGAATAGTGAGGTGCTGTCGTTCAACGCGACCATTTTGTGCATGGTCGCCAGGTGGGACGTGATTTGCTAATATACCATTCTCAGCTAATAGCCGTTGAAAATGGGTTGAAGTGAACTCGCTGCCGTTATCCATGCGTACCCTTTTGATTGTAGTTTGGCAGTGATTTTCTACTAGCTTGAGATAATCCTGGAACGCTCGTGGGGCGTCAGACTTCTTTCGCAGTGGATATAGCCGGACATGCCGCGTATGATCATCATAGCAAGTAAGGAAGTAGCTATTGCCGCCAAAAGACGTCGTTCTCGCGGGACCCCAAATATCGATATGTACGAGATCGTTAGGGCGCTCCGCTCTATCTGATGTCGAATGGGTATTGAGTCTTTTTCCTTTTCCAACAACACAGCTTTCACAAAATGCATAGGCTAGATCATGATTTGTTACACCTTTCCAGTCACCATCAAGAAGTCCTTCACTGCCCATTCTAAAGACTTCACGAAAATTGAGGTGACCCAATCTGTGATGCCATTCAGTGAGCAGATCAGTTTTCGAGATTACGTGCGCTGAAGAAGGAAAATCGCTGACCTGCAGGTTGTAAAGGCCGGAGCGGTGAACTTGCAGGGTGTAAAGACCGGAGCGGCTCGGAGCGTAGGCGACGGACTTGCCTTGCTTGATGATTGAACATCCTTTGTCGGCGAAGGCAACGGAAAAGCCTGATTCGATAATTTTGCGAACAGATAGTAAGTTGCATTCGAGTTTGGGTACCAAGAGAACATTATGGAAGCTCAGTGTTTCTGTGAGGCGAAGTGAGCCTTTGTGTGTTGACCAAAGAGATGATCCGCCTCCAACAATAACTTGTTGCCGAAAGGGTGTAAAGTTGTAGAAGCGATCCATACAGAAAATCATATGATCCGTCGCACCGGAATCGATAAAGTAGGCGTCTCGACCTGCGGATCTGACAAATAACGCCTTCGCAATGGTGGCAGTGCTTTGCATGTTTTCCGAATCATAATCCTCTGTGTCGCATGACGAAGATATATTGGCGTGTGAAGCCTCTTTCTTCTTTGATGCCAGAACTTTACATTCAGCAGAAGTGTGGCTGAAGTTTTCTTTGTGCCAATCACACCATTTCTTGGGTTTACCACTATCGTCGTTGTGACGTTCGAAGTTCTTGTGTTTGACTGCCAGAGCTGAAGCGGATTCTCCAGCATTGATTCGACGATTGTATTCGGTTTGAACGTGAGTAAAGATAATTTCTGGAGTGAGACTGGGTTGTTGATATAGACTTTGGACAAGTGGATCGTATGAAGATGGTAACGTTCGCAACATTGCAATAGTGAAAAGCATGGTATCGAAGGCGACCTTTCCAGTGTTGATTACTTCAGAGTAGGCTGACTTTAATGACGAAAGGCCTCGAATAGGATCCTCATCCTCCCTAATCTTCATTCCCCAAATCGTCTCCATCCGACTAGCTAGTTCTTGAAAAGTTGAAGCACCATATGTAGCTTTCAATTCGTTCCAAAGCAACATCGCGTCTGGGTTGAACGCATCAGCGGCGGCAGGTGACAGTGCACCTTGTACGTCGTCCGTAAGTGTAAGATAAATCTCCGACCAGGCATTCTGGACTTTGCGAATGTCTTGAGCTTTTGTACCGACCGTTTTGTCTTTGTCGATGATGTCGGAAGAAATAACAACGGTAAGTGCCTCCAAAAGGCCTTTGCTCATGAGGTGAGCAATGACATTCCGAGACCATACGGCATAGTTCTGAGTTCCCTTCAACTTGTTGATGCCGACCGTGGTCTTGGTATTCTCTGAGTCGGTTTCAGACATTGTGTTTAATCTTGAATCTAGTTGCGGTAGATGATTTCGAGAACTGGGCCCATAACCTGTTAGATTCAGAGATTGAATGTCTTTTATAAGTGTATATAGTCTGACTACAATGAGTCATGACTTACCTGTTAGATTCAGAGATTGAATGTCTGAACTAACAGGTGTCACGACCAAGAGCAAAGTGATAACTTTACTAGCTATATATATTGTTACAGGATCTAGCATCCTGTAACTTTACCTACAAGAAAGCGCTGGTTTAGGCGCGTAAGGGGTGACGTGGTGCTCAAGTTGTTCGAATTCGACAGAAAGGAACGCAGAACCAATCGTCATGGTCGCGCAACATCATTGCCCACCTCATGACGGAAGGGTTGCTGGAAACTCTCGCTATGTTAACCTCATTAACGCCTCCGGATAAAGCGGCTATCATCACGGCAGCTGACACTCGTAAAATTCAAAACGCATGGTCCGAAATGTACCTGACTCTCTCCGATGAAGTGCAAGGCGCATTGTCTCCAGCAGCTGCAAACGCATTTGTCCCTGATCCAACGTTGCTATGGATGGAACTCAAGATCACATACGGTGCTTCCACGTTTCAAGAACTAGCCTGTCGAATGGAAACTATCTGGGGTATGAAGATCAGAGAGGATGAGGATCCCATCAAAGGTCTGTCAACACTTGAAGCAACATACTCGGAGGTGGTCGGTACAGGCAAGGTAGCCTTCGACACCATGCTGTTCACCATTGCCATGTTGCGGACTCTACCGCCTTCATACGACCCACTCGTTGAAAGCCTTTATCAACAACCCAACTTATCTCCCGAGATTATCTTCAAGCACGTCCAGACGGGGCACAATAGGAGGATGAACGCGGGAGAAAATGCTTCGGCCCTGGCGATCAAGTACAAAGTCGACGATGCACGCAACAAGAAGTGGTGCGATTGGCACAAGCACAACTTCAGCGACACTTCGACAGAATGTAAAGTTTTGGCCTCTAAACGGAAGGACTTAGACGTTCGAGATCCTTCTCGAGCCAACGTGTCTTCCCCAATCAATAATAACGAGAATTACCAAGATCGAGATTACTTCACGGTCGCAGCAGCCCTGTTTGTACGACCTACCAGTCAAAATTGCTACTTGATCGATTCGGGAGCTACCGACCACATGATTTGCGCTAAGGATCGACTTTGCCAACTTACACCCTTTCGACGAGAAGTCATCGTCGGTGGTGGAACGTCTCTGTGGTCGACTTATCAACGCACGCTTCGCCTCAATGACACGCTCGACCTTCACCACGTTCTGTTGGTGCCCAAGTTGGAATGCAATCTTCTCTCTGTTCGAAAAATGATTCAATCGGGTCTTTCCGTCACGGTCGGTCACAACGATTGCTCAATCTCGAAGCAAGGCATACCAATCGCATATGCATCGCACCGATCTGGCCTTTACACCTTGCAGGTCAGCGATTCTCCTTCTTCAGCACATGTTGTCTCTAAGACTGATCTGCTCACCCAATGGCATCTCGCATTGGGTCACCTCAATTTTCGGGAAGTCTTTAGAAAGGGCAGTGAAGGTCTTTTAGATGGTGACTGGAAAAGTGTAACGAATCATGATTTGGTATATGCATTTTGTGAAAGCTGTGTTTTAGGCAACGGAAAAAGACTTAACACTCGCGCCAAGTCAAAAAGAGCACTAGAACCTAACGATTTGGTCCACATTGATATCTGGGGACCAGCGAGAACACCACCAATCGGTGGCAACAAATACTTCTTGACCTGCTACGACGACCGCTCACGACATGTACGACTTTACTTTCTGAAGAAAAAGTCAGACGCACTACAGGCATTCAACGACTATCTTACTTTGGTCGAAAATCATTGCCAGACCACCAACAAGCGAGTTCGCATGGATAACGGAAGGGAATTCACATCTAACCGTTTCCAACGCCTGCTTGCCAACAATGGAATTTTGGCGAATCCAGTTCCTCCAGAGGACCATGCCCAAAATGGCCGGGTCGAGCGCCAACATCTCAGCATTCTAAACTCAGTTCGCACTCTTCTAGTAGACTCTCAACTCCCTAAACAATTCTGGGCAGAAGCAGCAAACTACGCCATGTACGTCAGAAACCGGGATCCCGATGGCCAGACCAGGCAAATTTTTCACACCATCTGGACAGGCAAAGAAGTTGTTCACACCGATCTTCAACCATTTGGTATACAAATCTTTTTCCGGAATCTCACACAGTCCGACAAGTTTCGTCCACGGTATCGTGAAGGAATCCTATTAGGATGGCGGGAAGATAGCAAAAGCTATGTTCGATATTGGGACCCCTTAAAGAAATCCGTCAATTATTCGAGAGATATCATTTACTCGCCACTCGAACAATTCATGCCGCAATCAAAGCCCGACAATACGTTATCTTTAAACAACGATAACGTCGAACTCACAACTGCCACTGCAAACTCGAAGTCAGGCATAAAGAACATTCCTGCAACTCCGCACGATGCTCAACATACAATACCAGGCCCCAACGGTCAGTACGCATCAATGCGACTGACTTCCGGAGCGCAAGCGCGCGAAAGGGCCCTAGTTAACGAACTAGGGCCCTCCCGGCCGTGTGCAACGGTGGCCGATTTACCACCCGCGTGCAACGCGCGATCGGTCCCATTTTCCGTATTTGCGAGTTGAAGGTCTTCAGCTTGAGAGATTGTAGCTTCTTCAGTTCTTCACTATCTTTTGATAGGGCTTCATATTGGTTACAACGACGTCTCGTCTATTACGATGCGAAAACGCCAAGTCGTTAGGACGAAAACCGTGACGCAATCGAACGAGGAAAAAGTTAACGAAGCGGTCAAGGAATACCGGCACCGAGAGGAATCGGGGGACAAGTAGCTCAGCAGGTCAGCCGTCGCAAGAAAGTATGGCGTTAGTCCCAGTACCCTGTGTAGACGCCTGAATGAACAAACCGGGTCCAGATTCGGAAAAAACCCGGTAAACCGTAAATTGGACGACGACCTGTCGAGAGCTATTGTTTTGTACTGTCAACGTTTGGAATTCATCGGTTCGCCAGCTAGGAAGGACATGATAACCCAGGCGGCAAAACAGATGCTGGCTAAGGAACAGATGACACGGCCAGAATTTGTTCACATTGGCAAGAATTGGACGGGTCGCTTCCTTCAAAACATCCAGAATTTCAAGTTCGAAAGACCACTCCAAAAGAATAGAAGCGACTTGCCTCAGCCGATCCCGCGGTCTTCGCAAACTACTTCAAGACGCTGGGAAACCTCATCATCGAGTACGGGGTCGATTCTCACGATATATTCAATATGGATGAATGCGGCTTTCGGGTAGGAGTAGGTGGGAGCAACTGGGTTGTGACACTGAAAGGTGTTGAGCCAGCATGGGCTCCGACGGCTGGCGATCGTCAACTCGTCACCGTTATTGAATGCGTCAGTGCTGGGGGCACATGCATACCACCCTTTATCATAGTTCCTGGCAGCAGGATCTTCGAAAAATTTGTTGCGAATGATCTGCCCTCTGGCGCGAAGATCGCGACAAGTAAAAAGGGCTACTCCAATGATGAATTGGCATTGAAGTGGTTATATCACTTTGATTTCAATACAAAAGGCAGTAAAACACACGGTACACATCGACTTTTGTTGATGGACGGACATGGGAGCCATTTGACTCGAGAGTTCATTGAATACGCGGATGCCAACAAGATACTGTTGCTGTGTTTACCACCGCATTCCACACATGCCTTACAGCCTCTTGATGTTACCATCTTCGGTCCAATGAAAATCTATCACAAAGACGCCGTCGACATTGCTTCTCGTACCGGTGCTACGAGTTTCAACAAGGTGGAGTTTCTTGCCAGCTTGAATGGCATACGAAAAAACACTATGAAAACCAATACCATTAAGAGCGCTTTCAGACTTACGGGAATTCACCCTTTCGATCCGAATCTCGTGCTTACAAAGATCAAGAAGAATATGACTGCCACTGGTGGAGTTCTCCCGCCCTTCACGCCTGCCCGAACATTGCCAAAGTACTGGGACAGAATGACCCGGATGGAGCAATGTGCGTGGAAAGAAGATAACCCGCGGTTATTGAGTGACCAGAACAAGAGTGGTTGGGCGCCATGGGATAGGCCGGACGATGAGAGTGTGTATGGCTCTGTTCAGGAGGAAGATAATCACGACGATAATCAAGGTGAGTGTGATATGAAGCAGTGTGGAAGGAAGCTTACGATTTACAATCGGCAGCAGTTCTAGCGTACGCGTCTGATGAGATCGAGCACCCGTCTTCTGATCCGTTCGAGCCGACAAACTATAACGAGTTTAAAAGGATGTGTGAGAAGGTGAAAAGGCATGAATTGGAGCGTACAGGACAGCTCTCACCTACGACGGAGCGATTATTGAAAGGCTGCAGGCAGCTCATGCTTGCTGGCGATCTTGTAGCACAGAATGCACACGACAATTCTCCAATTATAGCTGAACGCAAGAAACGGCAAGCAATGGCGAATCAGGGTGATACAGACTGGAGGGGTTATCACCATCCATGATGCAATCAGAATGAAAAGGGTAAGAGAATCAGAAGATGCGGAAAAAGAGGAAAAAGCGGAAAAACGACGTCAAGCCAAACGAGACAAGCTCATCGCTCTCGACAGCAAGAAACGGGAGCAGCAAGGCTCACACGCAATCGCCGACCATATCGATCCGGCACTCAACCCCGACTACATCCACTGGGAACGCTACAAAGAACCAGCCACTACGAGGAATGGCATCGAGTCAATACCGGCAGGTCGCAGATCACGCCAGATGGTCGGGAGGCGCCTAGTCTAGCGAGTGACTGGGAGCGCGAGGACGAAGATCTGGACGATTGGGATGAGTTGGGTTTAGGTGTAGGAGACGAAGAAGAAGACGTGTTCATGTAGAAGGCGGCCTGGTTGCAAAACGAATAGTTACAGCGCTTTAAAGTTCATGTATCATACAGGTCGAGGTAAGAAGCAGAGCCGGTCGCGCGTTGCACGCGGGTGGTAAATCGGCCACCGTTGCACACGGCCGGGAGGGCCCTAGTTAACGGACTAGGGCCCTTTCGCGCGCTTGCGCTCCGAATGTCAGTCGCATTGATGCGTACTGACCGTTGGGGCCTGGTACCACTTACTCCTACGGCTCAAAGATTTGCTGTTATCGAGCCAGATTTATCTTCGTCGACAAGCACTGCGCCATGTCCGTCGCCAAGAGTCACCGTTACTCCGCTGCAACGTGTACCCTCGGCTGATATTCTAGGGAGTTATGGAAATGCTTCAGTTGACGCTGACTCGTCGGAGGATGAGTTAGCGATTGGTCGACACGCACGAGCAGCCGCCTACATCTCAGATTCTGAGGGTGAAAATCCGAATTCTTATGATGAAGCAAGGAATTCTGCACAATGGGAGCATTGGCAAAAGGCAATTAAAGAAGAGCTCGACAAGATGAAAAAGTACCAAGTCTTCGAAATCATTCCCCGCAAATCCAACATGCACATTCTAAAAGCTCGCTGGGTCTTCACCAGAAAGATTGACGGTAATACAGGACAAGTCTCAGCCTTCAAAGCACGATGGGTTGCCAAGGGATACGCACAGATAGAAGGAGTGCATTTCAACGACATCCATGCATCAGTAGTACATAAAGATTCCATTCGAGTACTGCTTGCCCTGGTGAACTACCTTGACTATGAATGTGACCAGCTCGACATCAAGGCAGCCTTCTTAAACGGGAAACTGGAAGAAACTGTCTTTATGGAACCACCCGAGGGAAGCAATATCGACAGGAGCTCTGTAATACAGCTTCGCAAATCGCTGTATGGTTTGAAGCAATCACCACGCTGCTTTAACAAAGCTTTCGATCTGTGGATAAAAGGACAAGGTTTTGCAGCGTCTAGGGCCGACCCATGTCTTTATATCAGCAACAGCACCGCAGTGACTATACTGCTTTCGGTACATGTTGATGATCAATTGGTAGCTTCAAACTCGCAGCCTGCACTCGAACAATTCAAGAAAGAACTGAACGCCCGATTTGAATGCACAGACAATGGACCAGTCAATTATTTTCTGGGTTTCAATGTGTATCGAGATCGACAACAGAGAAAGCTTTAGGTTAGTCAAGAGTTCTATACGGGTGCGTTGCTGGAAAAATTCGACATGACTTCTTGTAATCCCGTCAAGACTCCGCTCCCACCTGGATATAAGCCTACAGCAACTTCAGATACCAAAGTTGAAAAGGCAAAGCACTTGGAGTTTCCCAAGGTCGCCGGATCCGTCCTTTATCTATCAACTATAACGAGACCCGATATTTTTTATGCAGCAGGCGTTTTGGCAAGATACATCAGTCGTTGGTCTATGGCACGTTTTAAACACCATGCGGAAAAAGTTTTGGTTTGAAAACTCGTGTACTGACATCCGGAAAGAAGGCCACGTAGAAACCAGGGCTGAGTGGTCCGTCCATAAATTCATCTTTGGAATCTCGTCCTCAACGGGGCCACTAGAGAGAATCGGAAAAAGGCTGACGCGGTACGCTCTTCACTGAGGTTTAGTGACCCAGTCAACAAACCCTCCAATAACTTGAGCTGGTAGCGAAGACGCCAAAAAAGTACGTGACAGTAATCTCGATCAGGCTGATGGCGCAGATTAAGAAGAAGAGCAATACAGTGAAGTCTCCTCCAGGCCTAGAAGTAAGGGTTCCCATTCGGTTCGAAGACGCAGAAATGAAGCCCCTACAGTCGACAGTGTCAAAGTAAGCTGCCTTGTGCGGTTAGGTCCTAGTCTCAGAAGTGATGCCAGGACAGTGGAAGCAGAGTGAGATTAGCAAGGAAATCACGCGCCAGATTCTTGCTAGTTGCTAACAGAAGCATTCATAACGGCATCATTCACAGGCTTTATTGGACTGGTTTACAGACTTTGTTTTCCTTCACGTCTTTCGAGAAATTTCTCTTACCTTTTACCTTTTCTGTTACAAGCTTTCCGAGCCGTTGCTTCTCTGGAAAGACAGGATTCTCTTAGTTGGCTCCCTATTTCCCCCGCCCAATGTTCAAATCGTCTTCATCATCATCATCATCATCATCATCATCATCTTCCTGTGAGACCTTACCATGTTCGTTGTCGACGAAGCTATCTGCGAGCTCTGTAAGTGTCTCGTCCCCATCGTTGTTGTCGCTCGCATGCAATGTGTCGATATCGTCGTTGCTACGGAGAAATTCGTCGACGTTGTCATTGTTGTCGTTGTCTTCGTCGTTATCGTCCTTGTCGTCGTACCCGGTTTCCTCCATCCCCACGTCGTCTCCATCGTCACGATGCTTTTGGTCTTCATTCCGCTTTTCTCGTCGAGCTGCTAATGCGCGCGGCTCTTGGTTCAATCGAATTTCGTTCGCGCCAATATTTCCAGGGGCGTCTTGCTGCATTCCTTGCGACAGGCGATTGGGACTCGGTGGGCAATGTCGAATAGCGGTCGTCAGCTGTGTAGCTCTTTGTGGGGGCCAGTTCTGCACTGTGGGGTCGCCCTGAGCTGCTCCTGTTTGCAAGCTCTGAAGCACCAGCTTCGGACGTCTTTCTGCCGCTTCAAGGTATCTCTGGGTGATCGCCAATCCTCTCAAACACAGCGAGGTGAATGATAGCACCGAGAGACGTGCTTACTTGATATTATCCATAGTCGCTTTTAGCAATTCCCGCAAAGGCCACCCAGCTCTCCCAATCTCCGGGCCGGCATTTGGATCCCAAGGTGAACTGTGGAATAATAGCGTTTTGAGGCAAGGGACTGCCTTGACCCTCCTCTCAAACTGTGAAAGGAAGGATAGTCAATGGAGTGGAACAGAGGATTTTGCAATATTGTGATGTGTGTCCCAACCTCAGTGACTAGGCCCTTCTTCTTCGTCCGGTGTAGTTATTTCCAGACGGGGGAGGGATCCAAGTCTTCATTGAGTATCCCCCACGTAACCACTTCTCGGGAAAGAGCCTATTCGGGAAAGACGGAGACACTACTGTTTACTCGGTCGCAATGTTTATCGAACAGACTCACCAACAGAAGTTTCCAAGACTGTTCCTTCAAATACCCTTGGACATACCATCTTCCTCCTTTAGTCTTGTCCTGAATGGCGTGGATCGTCAGCCCCAAGATCTCACGTGTGCTTGTGACTCTTATCTCTCAGGCTTCGTCTGATGATATGGAAGGAGGCTCGATGGGGGCAAACATTCGATAGTCTTCCTGTCGCTGAGCGGCCTCCCCCATATCTTCAATTTGTTCTGTTATAGCCCTAGCGTTATTCGGTATTGCGCCATGTAAGTCTCTGTGACACTTACGGCGAGCTAACTTCAACTCCTTATCCTGTTTCCTCTGCTTCTCCATCCTCTCTTTATCACTTCGACGCAGTATGTTCAGTTCGTCCTCCAGGTAAGAAAACATCTGTATCTTTTGCTTGTTGGTGTAGAAGCGCTCTTGTCTTTTTTCTGCGATTTTTTCGGGCTGCGAACGAGCGGATCCAGTATTAGTGGAGGCTTGCGCCGGGATCGGAGGAACTTGGATAGGTGCAGAGGTAGCGCCGGTCGGATTTTGAGGTGTTTGAGGAGAGGGACTAGGCCCCTGAGAAGCTGTCAAGCGCTGGGAAGCAATGAGGTCCTGCACTTCCTCACTAGTAGGAAGTGGCATGGGAGGATGTCGCAGGGTTGTGCCCTGAATGGACACCTCCCGTGGACATTTGCGCTTTGCAGTCGCCTTGGGTGCATTTGGTTTGACTGAGTTGGGCAGTGACATTGGAAGATAGCGTTTGATGTAGTCCTAATACTTCGTGAAGCTAAAGGGAATATGGTTAAGGAAAACGAAAGATAGGGATACTTGGTAATTTTACCAATTATATAGCATGTACAAGGCTGGGTAGAAATGGCCTACTTCAGAGAATCCTGCCCCGTCCTTTACCTAGTGACAACCAAGAGGTGAGCTCACTTTTGTACCCTCCACCCGATGGCGTGCTTCACTTCACGTCAGCAACAACACCCACCAAAACACGTCAGCAACCCACTAGCAATACGTCAGCTGCTGACTATCTCGTATGGTACTCTCAATGCTGCACCTACCTGCTTCTGAGTGGGGTCTGCGAGAATGAATTCACAGAAAGGATATAAGTCACACAATATTCACGTATCATCGACAGGTAACAGACGCTGTATCCCCCCAGATTCACGATAGGCCACAACGTCCCGATCGAGCAGCGCAACTTGGCAATGCCAACTACGCCCAAGGTAATCAAGGAGGCGGGAAGTCTGGATAAGCTGACTGTCAACGAGAGGGTTGTAGAGCATTTAAAGAGTAAGCAATCACTAACCCTGTTCGTTATTTCGACACTAACCCTCCCATAACTAATTTGTCTCTAGGTATCGGCAAGCATGTGCGCAGTGTGTTAGGGTATGAGGTACATCATACACAAGGTACTAACACGTTTCAAACGGAAGTTCAACAGTTTATCCGAAAGAAACGATCAACTAAGTGAAATCAACAAGAATTTGCAAACGCGATTGAATACCACGACTAGCCTTTTGCAGGAGGCGCACACCTTGAGTAGCGACCTTCAATGGCAAATTGATACCGGGAAAAAAAGCAATCGGGAAGCCTTGCAGAAAGCGGAAGAACAGATCACTGCACTACAGGCAACCCGAGATCACTACAAATCGATCATCAGTAAGCGAGAGGAAGGAGACAAGAAGCAGAGGAAAGACCCCGATTATTTGGCAGACGTACCTTATTATGAAACCTCTATTCCCGCACCGCCATCTCGAAGTACTGTCGTCAACGATCTCAATGGCCAACGGTCAAAAGACATTCCAAAGATGTCGGCGGCAGCCGTTGTGAGGAAACCTAGAAATATCAGAGAGGGTCAGTCAATCCAAGGTATAGGATTTAACTTGCGTCTGTTCATACGTCTCCTTGCCCGTTCCTTCATAGCCAGCGTTACGACAGTGCTGAAGCCGGAGAAGAGGGACGTCCCTATCCCTTCAGCTAGGGATCTCGCAGAATCTTCTCATATTCTTGCGTTGGAAACTTTACCTCTCTTAAGCCTTGACAAATCGATGTTGTAATCTGTAACAATTGCGGCTGAGATCATGTAGAATATCTTAGCACAAGTATAAAACCTTCATCATAATGACATACATTTATCTGGTGAGCTAGAGCTCTTCATTATGGGGGGTACAATATCAGATAGCATTGAAGACGCGTACTTTAATCATTCCCTTGCCCTCTCCTTTTATACCGTTCATGGACGTCGCTGACGTCATGATATACCCCATGAGGAGTGTCAATAGTACAAACCCTCTTGTGCCGGAGAGGCAGACGCGTCCAACGATTGAGATGAGAGCTTCTAAATCGATCAGTAGAACCGGCTTTTGTTGCCCAGAATGAACGTTATTGCAGAGCTGAGGCGAGTTTCCTGACTTTCCTGCGAACCAGTTGGACGTCTCGCCACATGGCTTGATTACGGCAAGGCATTTGGTAGCACCCATCCACCGCAAACTAAGGAACTCTGTGATTTGCCCCCAACCAAAGGTGGACGATTCGAGGCAGAACTGGATTAATAACGGGCATAAAAATCAGCCTCGAGGCTTAGTAACAACAAATTACAATAACATACCTTTGCCCAGCTGCAGTCGCGACTCTCTCCCTGAGGTGAATGCCGCACGAGCGTTAACTATCAGCTAACTAGTTGTAGTGATAACATGTGAGGCATTTCCCTCTTCCCCTCTCGTCCTCATCTCCTGCTCGTCCCTATATACTAGTCGGAGAACAATGCCGACATGAACAATAAGGTATTGAACAATAGAAAATGAACAATAAGAAAGGGTTGAAGGCGATTAAGCGACGGAGAGCGACTATTAAGCGACGGAGAGCGACGATTAAGCGACGGAGAGCGACTGAGAGTCGGGTAGTGACGCGTATTTGCAACACTCCCGACTCTCTGGCGCTTCTTGTGGTTCTCCAGCTGTGTCGTCTGTATTCGTTGCCAAACTTCAAACTTCGGAAAGACGTTAGCTGCGTTTTCGGGTGCTCCAGCAAAGCATCAACATGGTTCAGGTGGTATCTGAAAGGTGTTGTCATAGCCGTCGATCTTTTACGGTGATCCTCCACTAGGGTTTTTGCTAGTGTTCTCTGGACGATGGAAGTCAAGTGGTACTTTTTCCCCTCAGGCTCTAACAGCTGACCTTCGTAACCTTCGTGTGAATTCAGTCGCTGCGACTCCTCGGTGGTCCATTCTGGAACGGCTGAGGTTACAGCCCCGATCCAATCGGTCAGTCGGCTAGGTTGCTCTATGGATGTCAGGACTTGATTCATCTGGAATAGAAGGTCTTGATACGAGGAGAGGGAGTTTACAAATTCGTGGAAGACTTCTGTGTTATATACCTGCTCCGTGCTAGTATCCGGTTGTTCAACGCTTCTATCGGGCGTTTGCGGTTTTTGACAACTTGACGTTTTACCCAACCTCCGTATCGTTCCAACGCAAAGCACCAGTAGTGCCGCGGGGGACCTTGTTGTCGGATACACTCCCCTATATGCAACAGCGCGTGCAGAGGAGCGGTACAAAATGCGATATAACGCATGTGAAATCTGTAGTATAACCTTGACAAAGCGCGAATCAGCCGGAGACATCTACCAAAAGGAGTCCAAGGCTTACTCTTCGAACTTTTTGACATTATGCTTCGCGACCAAAATGTATTGTAGCTAGTAAACAAATGACAACAAAATGTAATAGACCAGACCACTCAAGCAAGCGAGTCTGTATAGTTACTTAGTTTATTAGTCAACACTATCAAGGCGCTGGACGAGGAGTTTGGGTAGTCAAGCGTGCTTCATAAGTCATGACGGGGGATTTGTACAACTGATCTGGCTCTCTTATATAGACGTAGAACATGGGTGGCGAGTGCTATTCTGCCCAAGGGCGCCTAAGGGACCCCTTAGATAAATTTGCATCCGTGACATGGTTTTCTATGTCAGTGACATAGGTTTCTATGTCAATGACAAGGTTTCTTCTGTCACTCAAGGCTATTCTCTGATTGGCTTAGTATTGTTACTAAGATATCGTAAGAGCTCAAACAGAGTATTATACATAGAAGAGATTTAGGCCAGCTATAAGTACAACATGGTGGCAAATTTCGAATAACTAGTTAAAGACAAGTCCAGAAATTGTACAATACAAGATAATCAAACTATATCGATTGTTGCTACTGGATAGCGATGGAAGCCACCTTACGCGTGATTTCATGGTATACGCTGATGTAAATAAAATCGTATTGCTCTGCCTTCCACCACATTCGACTCATGCGCTACAGCCTCCCGACGTGACTGTATTCGGTCCGATGAAGAATTGGCACACGAAGTGGCATGACATGAGGACTTGCTGGTTGTACAGCCGCCTTGGGCCGGGAAGAGGCTCTATGTATTAACGGCACCAAGGAGCAGATGCGGTGCACATCTAAGCACAGGTGATCGCTCAGCGTTTGAACTCGACAGCAAGCTGACAACGTGTTATTTTGTCCCTTTTCGTTGCTCTGTAACCACATGTGTTCAACGAGTTACAACCCCATGCTTAGATTTAGAGGCAGTGTTGTATGGTCTCTCGTTGCCGTTGTAGCCCCCAAGCCATCTCATTGCTGCACCGCACCATCTGTTCTTTTACATGGAGACGACACCAGGACTCGAACCTGGGCAGGCAGAGACAAATTGCCATTTTTTGACTATTTCCTTCCGAAGAAAAAAGCTAGGAGCAGGAATTCCGAAAGCCGAACTCTCTTTTACCGTGAAACCCCTTACTGGCAGAGATCTAGAGGTTTGCAACGCCCTAAATAAAGTAGGTTTGAATGACGACAAAAAGTCAACCCGATGCGGGGCTCGAACCCGCGACCGTACGATGCCTATCTTCCGAAGAAGCTAAGAGTCGTACGCTCTACCGACTGAGCTAACCAGGCTCGATGACTGCGGACCTTTGACCAAGCATAACAATATGTTTTGTGGTCAGCTTTTCTTCCCCGACCATGCGCGGCTGGGACTAGCCACCCAACTTGCTTCCTCAGCAAAGACCATGATTCGATGCTAATTCCCAACGTCGTCTAAGTTCAGCTGAATACAAACAACTACTCAAAGCGAACTATTCACTCGGAACACTAGCCTTGGTCGTACTAACACAAGACTGGGTAATATGGTGAGACGCGCTTGACTTCGCGGTCTACCTTGGGACATTCAGTTGTTAGAGTTTACCTTGTACGATACAAGCAGTCGTGAATCATAATATTATTTGACTAGCCAACTTACAAACGATCGTCAGACAGGAGTTGTCCTTCCTCCCCACCGACTTGATCCGAGTAATGGAAAAGCTGGGAGACGCCCAGAAGAAAACGGTACGGCGATTCATGTAGTCTCGTCGGCGCCGGGAGTGTTAGCGGACGGCTTGCGGAAAATCTCCACGGGGATCTTCGAGACAAGGCTGTGGTTGACGGAAGACGACAACAATGGGTTGGGTGAGGGTGGAAGGGAGAAAGACATCTCGTCAGGATCTCTGTGTGACCTGATGCCGCAGCTCGAAAAGACAGGTACGGGCTCACTACAAGCATCGGCTGATATGATCCCCTCACGATGGGCCAACGCTGACACGAACACATCGGCCCAAGCTTCTGGTTCGTCCAACCTACCAACAGTCTCCCCGCCTCGTGTTGCAGAAGAATCACGTAACGGTGGCTGAGCTGTGGAAAGAGTGGAAACAAGGCGTATACGGCCGGCCATCAGTCGAGGTGATGGTTGCCCAAGGCTACACGAAGTCAGAGGCTCAAAGGAAACTGTTCCCACGAAGAAACGTAATCATTGATGAAATTGTCCGACTTGCAGAAGAGAGAACAGAACCGGAAGGACATGTGGTGTTGGCAGCGATAATGCTGTACTGACAAGCCGTTTTGGCGGCCAGCATCGGTCGAGGTGGTATCTGCTCTGTTGGATTTCAAAGACGATGGTTCATCCGGTTTACTGTGCGTGAACGACAAGAGAGATGGAAAGACAGCTTGATCTTAGTGCCATTGCCGCACGACTGAGGATCTCTGATCAGGGAATCTTACTTAGAGTATAGATCGTGAAATAACTGCCTAAGGGATTCAAAGGGTCAACACAGATAACAGACGAGATAAGTAGGATCGGTGGGTCAACGATAGGGCAACGGATGAATGGAGAGGGATCCGTGATGGTAGAGAATGCCATTTGTGCAAACAGCTCCTGACTTGCAGAAGCCAGCTTAGTTGAGAGTGCGAAGGTCAATTACGATAGCCTACAACAGGTATTGTATAACACCAATACTGGAAAAGACAGTAATCAGCTTAAGAATCCTGAATCATACGTGTTAAGAAGAACCTTACTAATCATACGATGGGGAACCTACGACATGGCCGCTCTTTGCGGAAACACTGCAGAACGCAACGTATAGACCCTCCATCGGAGCCTGTTGTCTAACAATATGTGGCAGTGGTGTCTATATCTGTGTCTAGAGAATGTGGTAAGCAAGGGCGAAGCCGTTCATGGGGGACATCTTGTAACCGTATATAAGAAAATGTAGAAAGAAGACAGGAAGGAATGTCCATAGGATGCGGAAAAGGAAGCGTGTGGATGTAGATGAGGAAGCGATTTAGATGGCAAAGAGGGGAAGACAGTGATGGTGGCAGAGGAGGGAGATTTGATTGTGCTGCTTGCAGACACCAAGTCTGGGATCTCCGCATGTTTACATTTCATTCACCATTCGCTAGTACCCATCCTCCTCACAACGTACACGAAGACGTTAGGCAAACGGCATGTATGATCTCATAAACTATAAAAGTACAGAGAAAGTCTACGGGAAATGGCAGTTAGAGACGTGCAGAAGAGGTCGGCTTGTGATGGGAGGGACCACTTCTAGCTGCAGAGATCACGCCTCCGGATGTAATAGGCCCTTAAAGAATATTATCTTGTTGTACCAGTAGCTGTGCTGCCTCTCTATTATGTACAACAGCCCGTTTCAGCTTGTTACTATAGCTTTGTCTCTTTAATCTAAAAATAGTGTAAAGTGACATAAAAACCTATGTCACTGACATAGAAATCTATGTCACGGATACAAATTATATTTTGTCCCTTTATTCTAAAAATAGTGTCAAGTGACATATATGTCACTGACATAGAAACCTTTGTCACGGATACAAGTTGTATTCCCTAGGAGCCCCTTAGGAGCCCTTGAAAAGGATGGCTGTCGCCACCCAGTCTGAACGTCTATATAAGACAGCCAGATCCAGTTGTAATATTCGCCACCGTGCTATATTGAATTACGCTTGACCTACCTGACTCCTGTCTAGCGCCTTGATTGTACTAACACAAGACTGAGCAATATAGTGAGACTCGCTTTACTTAGCGGTCTACCTCATTACATTCAATTGTTAGAGTTTTACCTTATACGATACAATCAGTCCTGAAGCATAATAATATTTGACTGACCCGCTTAAGAACTTATACTGTATTGATTGGTATTATATAACATCATATATACTATCTCTTAATACAACGATATAAGCCATCTTACACCGGACCACGTGACCATGCAGGTGATACAGCTGAGGAATCGGAGCAGAACAGGGCGGCACGACAGGAAGACGGTGCGATTGATGGTAGTGCAAGTAATACGTAAACGTGTGATAACTAAAACGATGGGGTGGTGAGACGACGGTTGCGATATGTAGTGAGATCACCGAACACTGATCACTGATCACTGATCACTGATCACTGATCACTGCGCACCCGGTGTTCGAACACTGTTCGCCACAGTGACTTTTGCTCGTATTGTAACACTATGTAGCTTGTCCGTAGCAGTTCCTTAGTAGCTAAATAACTATATAAGAACCTTGCCAGTTTGCCACTCTCTTGTAACTTCAGCTAGATATGGGACGCAATATTGGATTTAGTAATCGGTGCAATACTTTAGTATCGGCATAAGGAGTCGCGACCTTACGTCATCAGACACTTAGTATCATTGACAGGCTATAAGTCGCTAAGACAGGTGAGTATTACATAACTACTGCGTAGCTCCGAGCCGCTAGGATTAGTTAAGTAGACTTGGTTACATAATCAATAAGTAAGAACTTGTACAACTTGTATCTATTGAAACAAGTTGCAGCTTGCTTACAGATAGAAGCAATAAGCACTTAACACGATAGCTGTATGATTGTTGTTCAGACTTGTTGATCGACTTTCGATCGTAGGCATTTTAAGGCCCTGAATTTTGCTGATTTAATCAAGGCAGCTACGTTTCTGTGGCATGAATAGCAGGTCTACCTATCTGGAGGACACGACTGCGTGCATTCGCGCTGTCATTTTCCAGTTAGGACTGCCTAACAAGCCCGCTCAGACTGGACTAGGCTTGCCTAATTGGAACGCGCGTGAAGTTTGGCTGCGATCCGCGTCCAGCCAAAAAGCGGGTCCTCCGGACGGACGGCAGTCCCGCCGCGGGGACACACGGTACTGATAGTACAATCTAGACGCCAAAATAAATACCTTCGCAGAGGCAAAAAGCAGAAACGCAAAAAGATCAACCCGATGCGGGGCTCGAACCCGCGACCGTACGATGCCTATCTTCCGAAGAAGCTAAGAGTCGTACGCTCTACCGACTGAGCTAACCAGGCTTGTTGATATGCAGATTTGCGCTTTATATATATAACGCTCACGTCCTTGACGCCATTCAGTCGCCATTCAGTTCTACCTATCTCTCCTTTTTCCTATCTTTGGCTTCGGGGACCGCCCCTCCCGTTACAGAATCAGTCCTCTGTTTTCTAGTAATTCAGGGTTATCTGCTGAGATGTTTGGCGGCGTTCTGTCGTGGTCTCAACTCGCAATACCAGAGCGCGCTGGGCACAAGCTCTATTCCCCCTCATTCTTTACTAGAATTGCAGCATCAACAATCTTTCCGCCCCTGCAGCCACGGTCCCTGACCTTGTGATCACTCCCATGTGTGTAATGTGTTATAGGTGGGTGAGCCAGCGATAAAGCTGTTGATGGGTTCCGCCAAGCTGGGCGCACGTGACCCCGATCGCCTGTTCACCAGCACTATAGCAACAACTTGAACGATGCCCTCCCCCAGGTCCCCGCACACTCGGCGCAACACACGGCGGCATGTCCAGTCTCGCCCCGTTGGCACCGACATTCCGGCACGGGGACGATGCGGCCCAACTTGCGTCCCAGCAAGCGGCCGCGCAAGCCGCCGATGCCGCGGCGTATATCGAGCCGAATGTCTTTACCGATGCCCAGATAGACGAGTACAAGGAGCAGGACAGGTACTTGCCGGTGAGCTGGGTTGTTCATTCTATCAAGTTCCAATGCTGACCCGCTTCCGCATGCTAGATCGCCAATGTCGGCAGAATCATGAAGGCAGCGCTCCCGGATAACGCCAAAATCGCGAAAGAGGCCAAGGAGTGCGTGCAAGAATGCGTGTCCGAGTTCATTTCTTTTCTCGTGAGTTTCCGTGCCCTTGCTACTTTACCAGCTAACCCGGCTGCTGCCCCGCGACCCTACCCCCAGAGCTCGGAAGCAGCGGAAAAGGTGCTCAACGACAAGAGGAAGACGATCAACGGCGAAGACATCTTGTACTCGATGACCTCGCTCGGGTTTGACAACTACGCAGAAGCCTGCAAAGTATACCTAGCGAAATACCGCAGTGTAGGTCTTGCCTTGCTACCCTTTCGAGCTACCACTCAGGCCTTTTCCCATAGCGGCAACTCAACCAAGAACCGTCCATCTCCCACCGTACCTCGCTAGCGCTAACAACCTCACACCAAGCATCCCCTGACCGTGGTCTGTCCACACACACGGGCGGCTCCAGTCCCTCTGCAGAAGACGACGAACACTCGGATGCCGACGACCGGGGCGGCGACACCAGCAAATTGGCCAAGAAGGGGTCCAAAAGCCAAGGCAAGAAACGCCCCGCGGCCTTGGGTGCAACTCCAGCAGCTCCGCCTCCCTTCCACCAGGACCGGATCGCCGAGGAAGATTCCGACGAAGCGGACGCTGATGCAGGTGGCAGCGGCGGTGGTGGGAAACGTCGACGTGTCCTTGTTCCCCCGCTGCAGCACCAAGTGGCGCGACCTGGACCGGGACAAGCGCCACCGGGGAGAAACACAGAGCGATGACTTGCGGTCCACTAGGCCGAGTCCGACGATGGCGGACCACGGAAGAGCACCTCGGAAGTGTCATGTAAACATTATCAAGTTGTAATGAGCAGCACTGTATCGATCTACTAACAACCAACCAAACCTCCCTCATGCGCTCCTCTGCTGCTAATCAAACACAATCTTCTTCGGCTTAGCCACAGCCGCACCGCCAGCCATCTCCTTTTCCTTGCGCATCCTCGCGGCCGCCCACGAAGGGTGCTCTGTCCCTGTCTTTGTGGTCGCAGGTTTCGGGGGATCCTTCCTCGGCTTGGCAAGTACAGTCGATGGCGCTGCCGTCGTCGCGGTTGGTCGCGCGGCCCATCCGGAATCCCTGACATCTGTCGCCCCCGCACGCTTCGTCGTCATCGTCGGCGGCGGTCCACCCTTTGAGCCCCATTTTGCGCCTCGGCCACCGGTTTCCCCCATCTGACTCGCGAGGAAGCCTCTATCCTTCTCCAATCGTACTCCTTCCTCTGCTTGCTTCTTGACATGATTCGCGCCACTACCGTATTTCTTCTCCCAGATCCTGTCCCCCGGCGCAGCATGTCAGCTTCTCACTCCTCTCTAACCCACGGGGGAACGACGACTCACTTCCTCCTCTCCGCTTGCCCCCTCCTATTCTTCCGTACGCTCTGGACCAACCCGCCCTTGCCACTCTTCTTATCCCTCCGCTCATCGTCATCCGGATCGGAATCGTAGTCGCCCATGGTGAACCCTGAGGCCAGGGTCGGGAGGAACATGCTCGAGCTTGCCTTTTGTTTCCCGCCTCCCCCTGCTCCTACTGGAGGTGGAGACGAGGCCGCTGCGGTTCGCCGTCTCTTCGCTGCCGGCCCTGAATCGAGGTCCGAAGCGTAGTCCTCGTCTCTGATGACGTCTGATCCTGCATCCGATTCTCCATCCGACACCACGTCGTCGTCGTCAAACACATCATCGTCGTCATCCACATCACCCGACTCCCATCCGGCCGCATCCGCCGCTGCGTTCTGTGCCGCTATATCGTCGTCGTCGTCGTCGTCGGCGGCGGCGGCGGCGTTGTGTTTCACGGTCACAGCGGTCGATCGGGTTTCCTCGTGTTCTCCGTTCCTTGACTCGGCCTTTACTTGCGGCTTATCCAAACCCTTTCCTACCCGCGTTGTCGTTGCCGCCACCGCCTTGGCCTTGTTTGCCAAAGTCTTCAACTTGCCCCCCTGAACACCTACACACCAGCCAACGATACCCGCAACGGCCTCCCCGGTACCTTTACTCGACACCAACCGATTCCTAGCTTTCCCCTCTGCGCTCGTCGCTTCCCCCATCGTCGTGGTCCCGGCGGAAACGTCCGGGAAAAGATCGTCAGGAAGCGGTAACAATGGGCGGATGAATGGATGTTTTCTGATTTTCAAAAGGAGGAGCGGGGCGAGGATGGCGTGTAGGTCGATTTTCTGCCGTCGCGCGGGGGCGGGTGACAGGATATCAGTATCATTGAATCGCAGCGTGAACGGGGTGAGCCGACGAACCTTGAGAGCGTCCAACTGCCCTTCCATCTCCCTCAACTCTGCCTCCTTCCCCTCCTCTCCACCCTCACCGATCTTCCCGCGCAAGAACCTAACCTTCTTGATCACCCGCTGCGTCTCGCCCGCCTTTGCCTTTTTCAGGATCGTGAGCAGGGATTTCACCGCTTGCGGCTGTCCGGCAGGGTCAGCTAGGCTGCGCAAGGCACGCAAAGAGGGGACTTACGATACGTTTTCTCAACAGGTCCAGATCCGGTTTCTCGTCGTCGTCCTCGTCGCCCCCGTCGCCCCCGTCGCCCCCGTCGCCCCCGTCGTCCCCGTCGTCCCCGTCGCCGTCCCCGCCGTTCCCCTCCTCCTCACCTGCTTCCCCCGCCGGCGCCTGCAACTCCCTGCTCTGCTCCTCCTCTGCCCGTGCGATCGCCCGTGCCTTTGCCTCCTCCCTCGCCTTGCCTGACCTCTTGCGCTTGCCCTGTGCCGCGTCCATCGTATAGTTGGTATACTCCCCTCCCAAAAAGCAAAACCAAGCGACTCTTGATTCTCTTGTGCTGCTCTGCCAAAATGTATTTGCTTCCGCCCGGTCAGCGACCGGGCGTCCTCGAGTTCCACTTCTTCTTGCCACCGACCCACCCACCCCAGGCCGACCCACAAGCCACCCACCCACCACCCATGCCACCATGAACATCTGCCGCGTCTCAGACGGCGCCTACGAACGGAACAAACTCGACATCGCAGCTTACGACACCCTCCCGGATCTCCTGCACGCCGTAGCCTCCATCCTCGACATCCCGACACACAACCTCATCCTCTTCCTCGCCGACGGGCGGCAACTCGACGCTCAGCAGTTTCACGCGCTATGGGAAAAGTCGGGCGAGTGGGGCAAGCAACGCACCGACGACGACGACGACGATGATGGGGAACAAGGCGGGATATACGCGTTTGATAGGGATGCGTTTGGCGCTGAACCAGACGAGTTTGTGAGAGGGTTGGAGGAGGACGTGGTGTTGGAGGGAGAGTTGCCATGTGAGTCGACGGTCGACGAGTGGAGCGCCGAGCGGAGCGAGGAAACCCCCGAGGGCGGCGTCGAGAGTCAGTCGAGCGAAGCGAGACTCAATGTCCGCGCCGCAAGCACCAAGTCCAGAGGACCCCGAGGCCGCCGTAGGGCGGCCGAGAGTAGTCGCCGTCACCGAGCGCACAAGCGCGAGAAAGCCTCGGGGGAGGAAGGGACGACCGACCCCTCCGCTCGCCGCCCGAGAGCCAGTGTCTGCGCCGCAGGGCTACGAGTCATTCGTGCACGTCAGCGCTGAGGGCTATGAATCCGCACGAACTCGAGGTCGCAGACATGACGATGCGGGATAAACCCACGCCAGAATGCCGAGCAAGTGGCGTCTTCCGTGCGCGACTCGACGCCTTTGTTTGTCCCTACGACGGACGAACATCGCTGCCCTTCCCCCGTTTGAGCGCGAGGGAGACCGACCCCTTTGGGCCTCTGGATGCTCGAGAACCAGTGTGTTGCTCGTACAGCGCTCGTTACGCGGGGCATGGTCGAGTGTTTGGAGTGTCTCTCGAGGACGGTCGGTGATGCCTTGTTCCCGGCGTCGGAACACATCTTGCCATGCCCTAAACTAACGGCAACGCCACCTTCGCAGCCCGCCCCATTCCCTCAGCACACCTTTCCACCCAAACGCTCTCCCCCTTCCTCTCCTCATTGCACCAAACACACGCCCTCGGCGCTCGCTTGAGCGTACAGCTCCGCGGGCTGCGGATCGCTGGCGGGAACTTGGCCGAACATTTGGGCAAGCTGGTTGATGGTTCTTCAGACGTGGAGGATGAAGGGGACGAGCGTAAGCCGCTACCCGCGCGCAATTCTAATGACGCCACTGCCACGACCTCCGCCGACACCGACGCCGCCGTGCACGCCCAAAACCCGTCTCCAAAAGCTGGATGGCGTACCTTTCAACACCTAATCGAAACAGAACTATCCCGTGAATTGTCCCTCATCGGGCCGTACCCAGTTCCCTCTGGATACCGCCCGCTCCCTTCCCAACAACAGCAGCAACAGCCGTGGGGGATGGAACAAGACATGCATGTCATCTCTTCCATCGAGGTGCATGAATCGTTTCGTCGTCCGTCGTCCGTCGCCACGGCAGGATCAGGGAAAAGCAAGGACCCAGGAGGGGCAGCGGCGCAGATGACTCGGATCACCTCGAATTCCTCTACCGCCCCTAGCCCCGTCACCGTTAACGCGGGCGACAGCAGGGCCGCCTCGACGCGTGAAGAAAAACGCAAGACCTTGGCCGACTACGTGAATTTCGGACGGATGAAGGTGGTTCGTGATAATTGCCGGAGAATATACGGTACGTCTTCGCTGCGCCTCAGTGGACGTGCTACCCGTTCGCCTCCACCGGTGTGGCTCACTGACGCACCCCACCGCTCGCAGACGACCACCAACAACAATACGCCGCCATCACGGCCGACCTATTCACCCTCCAATCCTCGACCGAACAAATCCTCCGCTCGATCGACGGTCTGGAAACGCAAGTGGAGCCAGAGATGCGGTTCCTACTCGCCGAGGCCGAGGCGGTGATGGACGAGGCGAGGTTGTTGGTCGTTGAAGACCCAGGTGAGTGCGCGCGTGGGACTCGTGCGGGATTGCGCAGAAAGCTGATGCGGTATCGCGCATGTAGATGTGCATTGGCAGAGTGAGTGATCGTGCCCCGTGTCGGACCCTCCAGCCGGCTAATTGTTGTGGGGTCAGGCCTACGTGCTCTTGACGCCACCATGCGCGATCTAGTCATCTCCATGACGCATCTCAAGGTTAGTCCCGTTCATCCTTCTCTTTGTTCGTCTACTCACTGTTCTCGCGCAGAACGATTTCTGTCTCCAGCTGCACATCCACCTTCACTCGATCGCGCACCAACAAAGCACGATCGCACATATTGGAGTGGCCATGTCAGCACTTGAAGACGCCCTCCTGGCCACACGTACGGGCATCATCTCCCCGACCGGGAAAACCAGCGGATTCACCCATCTCGATCGATTACGAAACATGCTCTCCGCCTACCTGACCACGATCGTCGAGATCCTATGGCGCAAACAACTGGCCGAGGTACTTGAAGCCAAGAGTTCCAGCTTGACGGAATCCCTTGCCGGGTTCTTGACGATGGAGAGGAAACGAAGGAGGTTGTTCGAGCAGGCAGAGTTGACATTGTTACCGCCCGATATCAACGTGTTTACCAGACACGCGAGTGCCACAGGTGGTACGTCGGCGCCGGCGGAGGGGGGTACACCCGATTTCGAATTTTCAGTGCGGGCTGGATTCGAAGAGCTGGCGGATAGACATATCACCCGAACGGATTTAGAAGGTGAGTGGGTGAGCTTCGGGCTAAGCTCGCCTGGTGGCTTACTCATCGCTGCGTTAGTACTCGTGTCAACGGTTGAGGCGCTCAAACAGGATCCAGCGCTCGTGCCGTACTTTACACGCTCGCAAGACAGTGTTCTCGATCGGGCGGTCACCAGGCTCAAAAACTTGATGGATGACATGGATTTGTCGATATTACAGCTTGAGACGTTGTGGGTGGATAAACGTACGTCTCTCGCGCGCACGGTACGGCTGGACACCTCGCTGAGCATGTTATTCTTAGCGGCTACGCCTTCCTTCGCCTCGGACGAGCAAGGCGAGTCTGCTGCCGTCGAGCTCGCTCGCTTGACAGAAGAATACGCCGCGATGCAGTTGTCTCATGAACAGTTGAGAGAGCAGGTCCAGCAAATGGAGCCTCGTTCTTCTGATATATCGACTGACGGCGGTCTCGCCAAGGAAAACGAATCTCTCCAGCAACAAGTCGCACAACTGCAAGTAGAACTAAATCATAGACAGAGCATACACGAGCAAGATTTGGCGCGTATGCAACAACTCGAAGCGGACCGGTCGCAGATCCTTCGAGGTTTATCAGATGCCAGGAACGACGAGGAAAATGTTGCAGCCAGGCTCGTCGGGCTTCAAGCCGAACTGGATAACGTGCTCTCCGCCCTGAATGACACGAGGGCAGAAAGGGATGAACTGGCCAAAGACCAGGCAGGGCACATCGAGAGTGCCGTTGAAGCAAGACTCGTGGAATTGCAAGGAGATCGTACGCAACTACAAGAACAGAGCGCTGCGCTACTTGTACAGCTTGAACAAGTCAAATCGACGCATCATTCTCAGGTGGAGCATCTCCAGAACAGACATGCAAGGGAAGTAGACGGCTTAAAGGCCGAGTTGGGAATGGCAAAGGCCCAAGTCAAGGAATCTCAAAAGGCAAAAGTGGATCTACTACAGGAACTGTCCGTCATTCGAGCCAATCTCGCTGCTGTCAAAGAGGAGCTGGGCAGTGCCGGTAGATTCAGTCTGGCCGCCATGAAGCTCGCCAGCAAGTATCATGACTGTGTAGCCAGACTGCATGCCGCTATACAATCTTCCGCCACTATTTCCGGATCAACGTCCGCCTTGCTGAAACCGCGCGACTCGATGGGCGAGGTCTCGACCCGGGACACGGATGGCCAGTCCCTCCTTCAGCAAGAACTCGACGTGTTGCAGGATTACGATCTAGATGCGTTTACGGATGCCGTCAACCGAACGATGAGCCTGGTGAAGAAATGGCAAAAGAGTTGCCGTTCATATAGGGATCGCGCAAAGGACAAGATTGCGTTTTCCAATTTCAGCAAAGGAGACTTGGCCTTGTTCTTACCGACGAGGAACGCTACCGCCAAATCGTGGGCCGCTTTCAACATTTCGTCGCCGCATCATTTCCTCGTCGTGGAAAGCGATTCGACGCTCGAGGAACAGGTCAAGAATCGCGAGTGGATTGTCGCGAGGATCACAAAGATTGACGAGGATGTGGTGGAAACAACCCAGCGGCCGGACTCCAACCCGTATGGCTTGGCGGAGGGCATCAGGTACTATAGCTTGTCTGTGGAACCCTACACGCCTTCTACCGGGAAACTCCGACGTTCCGATTCAGGCAACAAGATGCCGGCAATGTCGACCCCTGGTGCGCCTCTGACATCGAGAACGCTAACCAGTGGACAAAATACAGACTACTTTGGATCCATGGCGTTGAATCGACGGGCGACGATACCAGAGTCGACACCACAACCCCGGGACCATGAATCACGGGCGCTCGCTCAGCCGAGGAGACCTTCGTCGGTGGCGTCGTCGCAGGGATCGACGTTCAGTAAAAAGGGCAAAGGGTTCCAATATGGTAATGCGACGAAAGCCTCTTCCACCTTGGCCGTATCGTCAATGGCAACCACGGGCCTGGATCACCAGAGCCCAACACCTGCCGATACCCAACGCGGACAACGGAGGTCATTAACTAACACCCTTCCAGCAAGCACTGACGATCGTGTCAGGGTTACCGAGATCCCGACGGCGGCGGCGACGGGGCCTGTTCAAAAACCCACGTTGCACCCTCAACTACGACCGGGATCATTATCCCGCCGTGTTGCTTCGAACGCCGACGCTGACAACGCTGCAGGGATGGGTCAGGGGGCTCTTGATATTCTCAAGAGGATCGAATCCGAGCGGAGCGCAAAGAAATAACGACCATGCTTTGGCTTTTTTACGTTGTATCACCTGTATATATACAATGTGTGATCGATTTGGATTACCAGGATACACATGGGGTGGGTTCCAGGTTTCTCACATCAGGACGCCAACGAGTCGAAAGAGGGATATAGCGCATTGACGACGGGTATACGAGAAGCATTTACCCCCTCGGCCTTTCAGTCGTTTTCTTTCACCGTAGAGGCAGTATTCCCACGCGGTGTCTTACTTTTCTGCCACCTCCAAAGCTTCTTAACGATGAACCAAAGAACGATGAAGAAAATGATGAATCCGAGTAAAGACGATACGACAACCACTGACGGATGAGGGAAGGGGGGCAAGAGGGTGTAAGGTTTATCCTAAGGGCTCACTCCACCGCGCACCCGCACTCACAAGCAGTAGTGATTGGACTCTGATCGAAATTACCTTTACACTCGGTAGCCGTCACCCGTAGTCCATACCCACAAGCTTCTCCCGCCGACTTTGCGTTATCGTATGTGGAACCTAGGACTTGGCTGGCCGATCTGTCGGACTGGACGTCATTTGATTCGGTGGGCCTTGGAGGGCGGGACGAGGATGAGGTGGTGGTGGTGGAGGAGGTGGATCGTTCCCTGCTTCTGCTGCTTGACGACGAGCTGGCGTCTCCACCGCCGTCGTCCGATCCACCACCGATAGAGTCCCACGCGGCTTTCACATCCGACGTCCAATCGCCCGTCGTCGTCGGTTCGGCGGAAGAGGTCCTGGTAGGGGAGAAAGTTGTCTTCGAGGACGAGGACGAGGACGAGGACGAGGAATCTGTATTAGTAGTAGAGGTCTTGGAAGGGGTAGGGGTGTGAGGTTTTGGTTTCTCCGAGGTGTCGCTTTTCTCACCGTCACCGTCGTCGTCGCCGAGGCCGATAAGACCCAACCATCCTCCGCCGCTCTCACTCGTCGTTTGAGACTCTGCGGCGGCGGGGTTTTCTTTTCCCGACGACGCGGACGCTGACGGGGTAAGCTTCGAGGCGGGGGTTTGGGTGGATGAGGGGGGATGGGGTGGCGTCGACGGCTTGTGCTCAAACGCGTCTTGCCGGATGAGAAGAACAGGTGGCATGGTGGAGGGTGTTAGCAGGGAAGTGGGGGGGTGACGGTCAGGGAGGGAGGGGAGGAGGGAAGAACATGCCCGCCGCCGTCGCCGCCGTCTTATCCTGCTGTGGCCGGCGCAGGAGACTTCAGGGGAAAGGGGCTGATTCCTTTGTGCTGAGATCCGGCGGCCGGCGCGTTACCGGCGGGCCTCCGAGGGAGTTCATCGTCGACTTCCGACTTGCCTCCCCGCTTCCCCCGCTTCCCTCCCCCGCTGTTCCCCCGCTGCCCTCCCCCGAGCTCCCCACATGCAGTCCCTCGAATGCATGACCGCCTTTGTCCGCGCGGCCACGGGGGACGTTCCCCCTCCGCTCGTCGTACGTCCCCGCGTTTACAAACCCTGCACCTCACGCTGACCACCTCTTGCTCCCCCGCAGGGACCCAGCACGACATTTGCGCCCCCGAACCACGTATACCTCTTTGGCGGACGAACGGTCTCCACTCGGCAAGTAACGGCGTCCCTGTACGTCCTGGACTTACGGACCCTGGTATGGACCCAGATCAAACCTCCTTCCGTCCATCAACCGTCAACCTCCACAGCTGCCGACGACGACACACCATCTCGCCATATCACCAGCACGCCCGAGAATGACACCGCACCGGTCTGGCCCAGCCCGCGATACTTCCACACCGCAGACACATGGCAAGAAAAACTGATCATATTCGGCGGGATGGGAATTCTCCCTGTTGATTCCACCTGTTTCCCTTCCACCGCTGCACCTACTGCCGCTTCCTCCCGCCCGCCAGACCAACCCTGCGTCCTGGCCGACCTATGGATCCTCGACCTCGCCACCCTCGCATGGTCGTACCACCCAGCGGACCCTTCCTCCTCCGGCTTTCCTTCCAGCTCGGATCCCATCCCCTTCCTCACGCAACACGACCGCACCGCCCTCCCCCTCCCCGTCCCTGTGGCACGGTACGCGCATCTATCCGCCGTCGTAGCAGATCGCTTGGTGGTAATAGGTGGTCAAGACTTGTCGAATACGTACGTCCGTCCCTGTTCTCAACATTCAGCAACCTGGTTTCTGACCCGTCCTTTTTTTGCCTTTCCTCGGTTCGTTGATCCCGCTCTCACTCACGAACCCGACGAGCAGCTACATCCAGCAACGAGCAACCTTCCACCTGCCCTCCCTCCGATGGGAATCAGCACACCAACTCCCACGTGAAGAGATCAGGGGCAGTTATCGAAGTGTCGCGGTTTCTTGCTCACAGTGGGAGGAAGTACGTCCTTCCTCTCCGGCAGCAGAGGGTGGGGGGACGGTGGGGAAGGGGTTGACGTTTTCCCGTCCCCGACGGTCAACTTTCAATGAACCCTCGCCTTCGCCTTCGCCTTCGTCGCCGCCGTCGGAAGACCACGCTCACGCCCACGCCCACGACCAGGACCACGTGCTAGCTCCGCACGGGGACATCTACCTCTTCTCGAATTCCAACTTTACCGATGTCCAACGAGAACTGTACTCGATCACCGTTGTCGACCGGGAGACGACGACGACGACGGACTTGACGCCGTACCTCGACCCTGGAGTTGCCCACACCGCCCCCGCCGCTGCACAACCCCCCGGCCTCAGGTTCCCATTCGCCACTCAAATAAGCCACCACCTTATCCTCGGTGGAACCTACCTCTCCCAATCGACGGCCCAGTTCGCCGTATGGGCCCTCAACCTTGTTACCTGGGAATGGACCAAGATTGATGCGCAAGTGTTGGAAGGGAGCGGGGAAAAGGTCGTGCGCGCTGGTGAAGCGGCGGATGCGTCGTCCCAGCTAGCCGGCGGGGTGAGTGAAGCTGGGTTATCTGGCGGGAGTTGGAATCGGGCTGTTTATTGGCCGCGCGACTTGCAATCGGCGGAAAAGGAGGCGGAAAACAAGACGGACAAGGAACAACTTGGTGGACAACTGTTGGTTTTCGGGAACCGGTATCGGAATTTGCAAGATGATTGTAAGTCTACGTTACCCGTCCCGCGCGGGCGTGTGTGTACGAATACTGACGCCTCGTATGTGGACAGATGAACACCGAGCGATCAATTTCGATCATGTGGCGGTTATCGAGTTGGAGGTGTTTGGGATCTATCAGCCTCCTTTGGAGCATCCGGTCCTTGGACGACTTGCGTCGACTGACGCGGGCGGACGATGGGGCCCGCCGAACGATGCGCGCTCCGCCCGGGCTGGACACGCACTTGGGCTTCTGCATCAAGAATACCTTGCGGATTTCAACGTCGTTTGTGAAGACGGGAGGATCATTCGGTGTTCTTCTCGCCTGCTGGAAGCCCGATGGACATGGTTCCGCGAGTCACGTCAACGCCATCGTCAAGACATGACGCGCATGAAGCGGGGGTCCAGTACGTTGTACATCTCGGAATCGTTTCCGATAGTCCAAGCGTTCTTGGAATACCTATACACCCTCGATCTCGTCACGTCACTGCAACACCGCGCACCCATCCTCTCCGGCCTGCTGATGCTGGCCAAACAATACCAGATCAACCATCTGGAGCGGCTGGTGGTACATGCCATGCATACCCGGCTGGACGAGACCACCGCGTTGGGGATATACGAAGTCGCGACGTTGTGCGAGTGCAGAGAGCTGCAAGTAAGAGCGCTCAAACTCGTCCTTGTAAGTCGCGCCCGGTTCGCCCTTAGCGACAGCAGTAACTAACGTGCATCGTCCCGCAGGCAATGCAGAAACGCGCGGGAAAGGTGGCGCAACACCGGCGTCAGCAGTCCTCTGGTCCGGCGGCGGTCATGACAGCCGGCGGGGGCGGCGGCGGAGGAACGTTGCTACCTGCTGCTACCGGCGGTGCCCCTGCCTCGGAAGGCGACTCGGCGAGGACGGTGAACGGCAGCACCGCAGGCGGGTCGAAAGAGGGCGATCATCATACGTATAGCAAAGGGGACGGCGATTATGCGCTCGTCGAACGGGAGGAAGGAGGATCCGAGAAACCAAACATGCCTTCCACCGCGCCGCCGTCGGCGACTAGTCCCGGAAAACGGCAGCGCATGACGTCGACTGCCTCTCGATCGTTTTCAAACACCAGCGATAGCGAGACGGGGACCGATGGTCAGGTGGCGGCAACAGGGGGCCAAGCACGGTGCATGAACGCCAGCAACGGTAATGCAGCCGACTCAATCACAGATGACCTCGCCGCAGAGGTGGATGAATACTCACCACCTACCTACCGCACGCGAAGACGCTCAGACAGCGTCGCATCTCTTCACCACTTTACAAACACTCGCCACGAGCCTATCCCGCACGGCCAACTCGTTCACAGACGTGCCGAACCCATGCCTCCACATCCGCCGAAACCCGCCTCTCGAACGAGCCTGGACGACGGCCACCGTAAAAGAAACCAACACAGGACGAGAAAGATGGCATCTATGAGTTCCTTGTTCTCCTTCCCTCGCCTGTATACCCCCAGCACGAACCCACCGCCACCGAGCGGCCCTACCGCCGCTCGCAAGCTCCAGATCGGTGTAACATGGCTTGACACGCACGTTGCTGCGCCTCACACCCGACGTAAGCAGCCGCTTTCTCCGGCGACGGACAACGACGAACCAACCCCCCGCGGCGGCGGCGGCGGTATGTATACATCAGACTCGTCATCGTCCCCCTCGTCTCCTCCCACTCCCACACGCACCATCAACCAAGCGATCTCTCCATTCCCCAATGGAACGGAAACGGGACAGCACTTTGTGCGAGCCCCGCCCCGGCCCCCGCCGTCGTCGTCGTTCCCGGTCAGTCGGAAAGCGCCGATGACGATGCACTTTCTGCCGGTGACTGGGTGAGCTCGCTCCCGCTTGTTGTCGTCTCGTGCGGCGGAAGACGGGCCGACGAGTGGGCCGGGTGTCGATGAGTGACGAGGTTGTCAGTGCTCGACGTGCTAGCAGTGGATGTGTAGGAGCGCTTTCTGTTTCGGCTACAAGTAATAGTTGTATAGACGGTGCGTTACCGGTGAATCGATAATCTACAAGAACGAGCCGAAATCGCCAACAAGCAGCTCACGCGATGATGATGCTCATTCTCCCAACCCTGTACCCAGCACGTCGGACGCAGGGGTATCGCTCGTGGGCTCCGGCGCCACGCAAAGCGGGAGCCGGGCCTGTACCTTGGAGAGTCACCGAGCCGCACTGCCTTCCCCCGCGGAAGCAACCGGTCACCGAGTCACCGCTCCATGTTCCCCGATGTTCCGTGCCGGCTTGGCACCGCTTCCGGCCAAGGCGGTGCCCCTTGTCCGATGAGGCCCGGGTATCGATTTGTGAAACGACGGGCACTGCCGCTCGGGAGTATATAGTCGTCGTGCTGCGGATCGGGTCACTCTCCTGGCCTACTCCCCCACGCTCAATGAACACCATGCTCCCCCTCCTGTTCGCACTCACCGGCCTCACCGCCATTGCCGCCCAATCCGTGCCGGTAACCATCACCAACCAATGTGCCTTCCCCGTCCAGCCACAGTTCCTCGGCACGGGGAACGGTATCGCCAACCCCTCAACGCTTCCCTCCGGCGGGTCTGTCAGCTTGAGCTTTTACGACATGTTTGCCGGGTTTGTCGCCGCGAGTACCGGACCCGATAGCAGCGTCTACGGGAATGCGAGTCTGATCTATATGAATCTGAATGTGAGTCCGTTCGGGGGACTCAGGTAGGGAGAGACTTGGGACTCCTGCCGAGACGCAGCCGGAACGACGCGACATCGCGAACTCGCCATACCCCAAAGGCGAACGACACCTCCTCCTCCTCCTCCTCCTCCTCCTCCTCCTCCTCCTCCTCCTCCTCCTCCTCCTCGTCCTCCTCCTCCTCCTCCTCCTCCTCGTTCCCACTTGCCGTCCACGCACATACAACGCCCGCTAACCCACCCCTCTCCTCCCGAACGAACAGACCGGAAACTACTGGCTTGTACGTCCCCCCCAAGTGACAGCAGGCAGGCGACGACACGCGTTAACCCCCGTCGGCCGTCTCACAGTCAAACGAAAGAGGGTTCACCGTCGGGCTCGCCATCGTCCCCAACTCCCGGGAGGTACGTCCGCGCGCATTCCCTTCCCAAGGCATACCTTGAGTAATGGGGCTCTACTGACACCCGCTCCGCATCTGCGCTGTTCGTTTGCCTGCTCGGAACTCTCCGCTCGTGAACATCTTCGCTACCTCGCCTCGCCTCGCCTCGCCTCGCCGCCTCGTCGCCCGCTCGCCGCCACAGGGCTACGACCAAGGTTTCTGCCAACCGACCGCATGCCAGGACCAGAACTTTTGCACCACGCTTGCCCGACAGCCGTTACAGGAGCCTGGGAGCGCGGTGACTCCTTGTATTCCGCAACTTCGTGCGTTCTTTTCTCGTTTCTTTTCGGTTGGACTGCGGTGTGTTGAGCTGCGGGGGGCTGATAGTTTCTTTTCGGATTCACATGCCTCCTAAAACGCATCCATGACGTCCCCTCCCATGTATTGCGCTTCCTTACGTCCCTCGACGTTCCTCAACTCTCAACGCATCACCACGGTCCGACCCCGGTCTCGGTTCGCGGTTGAAATGAACAGGCTGTACGACGCTCAAGCAAGGATTCGGGATCACGTACGTCATAGTCCTCGTCCATCGCTCGATTCGAATGAGTGTACAGGGTGGTCACTGACTGACACTAGGTGTCACCTGAAACTTCTCCCTCTTCCCCTTCCTCACCTCGTCCGCCGCCACCGCGAATCTGCTCATGTGTCCCTCTCCTAACGGCTACACCGTCTCCCTATCTCCGATCGCCTGCGCTCGCCCACAGCTTCTGCCCAGGCCCCCGGTCCCCTCTCCTCCCCGTTGAATTCGGGCCTCCAGCATGTCGCGCCACCAGCGTCCTAAACGGGCAAGCGATCCATCCTAATGGGAATGGTGGAAAGTGTCTTGATGTTCGTGGTACGTCTCCCCCTACCCCTTCCTTGCCCTATTTCCCGTGCCCTGCCTCGCGTTACTCAGCGCTCGCCCAACTGCTGACACGAGGCCCGCCCTGTGTCCAGCTAACGAACGAGCCAACGGCGTTCCCGTACAGATATACGACTGCAACCAATCCACTGCGCAGAAATGGATCATCAATCGTGGTGCTGGACAAGGTACGTTCTCCCGGCCGGATGACCACGAGTCGACACAACTCTGCAGAACGCTGACATCTCACTCACTCACCCACTCGTCCTTCCCACGCCCCGCTCACATCTCACCCACGAACGCTCGCTCACCCCACCTTTCCCCAACCTTGCAACCTCTCCAACCCCAAACCGCTCTCGGACGGGCTCTCGGGACCGCTCGAATTCGAATCGTCGCGACCCCCGAATATATTCTGCCTTGCCCGACTCGTACATCGATTGCTTCCTCGCTCGCCATCGCACGCTCGGCGGCGCAGTCCGACTGGCCGGAACAGACTACTGCCTTGACGCGGGATCAAACCCTGGCAACGGCGTAGGGATGAAGATCTGTACGTCCGATTTGTGCTGAATTATGCCGCTTCGCGCGAGGGATAACGAACGTGGTACAAGCTTTTGGATGATTGCTTGACGCGCTCTTTGGGGAGAAGGGGGGGGGCATCGAAGCTTGCGTCGTGCGGGTTACGGCTCGCTCGCTCGGCTTATAAGCTTGCTCGACGAAGAGAATGACGACGTGACCGAAAGGGGGACCCGCTGACACATTCGTATGAACATAGGGCAATGCTACGATAACCTCCCTGCTCAGAACTGGTACTTTACCGGTACGCCACCCCATCACCCATGCTCCCTCGCTTTCAGCACACTAATGGATGCCCTTTCTCTACCGGCTGGTTTGCGCGGTGGATGTAGGTGACAATCGAATCGCTGTGACGAACCAGGGTGGGTGCCGTCTCCGTCTCTTCCGATCGTTGGTGGTTGAGATGACACTCATTCGTTTGCCTGGCCCCCGTTTCGCTCGTCATGCTTGATCGTTCGCTTGAACCCCTTATCCCTCCCTGTCGCTGTTCTTCATCTCGCACCGGCCTCCCGTCGTCTGCAGGCCAATGCCTCGATCTCCCCTCCGGCAACCAAGGCAACTTCAACCAACTGCAAACATGGGCTTGTTCCACGGGCAACACAAATCAGTAGGTCATGTGCGCCTTGATAGAACGAGGCAGAAGTTGACTTTGGGTGTATGTGCTGTAGGGTGTGGACTGTTTGATCGCACTTTGGATGGATGGTCTGAGAAGGAATACGAAGGGAAGAAGGGAAGCCCCGGACTTAAAGTACGACGCGCACGATGGACGCTCATTGACCCGGATAGTGGATAGTCCACCAGCAGTAACATACCACGTTGTATCTCGAGATAAAGTAGAGCCAGAGCCTGCTTAGTAAGCCGATTGCGGATGCAGATTCCCGCCAGAAGGACGTCATCAGAGGATAGGGGTGATCACTTTACCAAGATTTCCATTTTCTTCCACGCACCGACGATCATCCATCCCCTCCGCAGCGCCATGGCCGACCCGATCCTGCCCCGGAGCCCGATGGACTTGCCCACCACCCGTGCCCTCCTCGCCGAGCGCATAGAACGCGGGGAAATCACACAGGCCGACGTTGATTTGCTAAAGAAGGGATACCGCGGGATGATGACGACCACCTTTCTGGGTTCGCTCATCGGTATCCCCGTGTACATCGCGATGAGCAGGAGAAGACCGCGGCCAGCGCTCGTGACCCGATTGGCGGCGGCGACGTTCATGGCGAGCACCGGTAGTTTCCTCGGCTTTACTATAGGTGGCGCAGCTAGCGCCCTTGAAGTCTCGACACATATGGAGGACAGCCAGAGGTGAGTGTTTACGAGATGCGAGTGAAGCGAGGAGGCCTTTGCGCGCGAGAGAACTGGGCGGGAAAACAGGGCGACATGGCGAGACCGGAGAAAGAGGGCCGAGCGAGGCAAGAGGCGAAATAGCGGGTGGCGATGGGTGACGAGCGAAGCGAGGCGCGAGAGGAGAGCGTTGAGTAGAGGGGGGACGAGGGGAACAGCCAAGCAGGGTTCACAGGGCCAGCGGTTGTGTCTCCCTACACCGCGCCGATACCCAACCCGTACGAGTCTCGTGTTTCAGATGTTTTCAATATCTCCTGAGGGATACGTCTCTCGACGAACCGTCTCCCGATTCATTCCCGCGCAGTGAGGGAGGGCTCTTTGAGGCGTCTGGTCCTGCGTCAATCCCAGGAGCACGCCATGCAGGGGAGCCTCAGTGGCGATCGCAGACGGGTAGGGCAGGACGGACGGTCAAAGACGTCGTTGGGGCAGTGAAACGGATGGCGGTGGGCTCGGAGGGATGAAAACGAGGCGGCAAGAGGGCGGGGCTCGAAAGAAGGTGAAGGTGAGGGTTGGCTTTAGGAATCGCTCCGAACGTGCGGCGCTTCCCTCGGCGGCTCATCGTCACAATCGTTACCGGTCCTCACTTGACGACTATTTCCCACGCTCGACTAACGGAATATCGGCGTGGGTTTCCGTGGATATGGAGATATCGCGGATGATAATCCCAGTGCGCATTTGCCTGCCAGTCGGCGGAGCCGTCGAGTGAGGGTTGGAAAGACGGATGGACGACGACTTGCTTGGCTATACGTTGTTCATGTTGTCCCTCGGCCGAGAGTTGATCTGGCGGTCGATCGAGAACGTATGGGATGCTTTTTCTGCCGCGGACCGATTCACGCGCGCGAGAATGGACATGAGGGGTAGGCGACGCTGTTGTGTTTTTACAGTAGTTCGGGCTTTGTTTTCCATCACCTTGTATGACGGGTGACCTCGGGACGCCTCTTCCAACGGGGTACTCGCCCTTTCCTGTTTATCGTGCTTAGCTGATCCCCGTTTTCCTTTCCAGGAAACTCAAAGTGTTTGAGGAGGTCATGATAACCTCGAAACGTATGGCACAAGAGCAACGCATGCCCACCGGCGGGCGATTCCCCGGCAGCACCACCGGCTCAGTTGGCAACATTGACGAGAACGGACCCAACAGCGGGGTATGGGACGTCGAAGCCGCTGAGAAGCGACAAGAATTGGAGCGAGAACGGGAAATCCCCAGCTCGTCGTCTCCCGATACATCGGTCACGCCAGGCGCGATCACCAACGCGACAAGCTCCACATGGGATCGCATCCGTCAAGAATCCCAGCAGTCAACTCCTCGTCGCTCCTCGCCCTCCACGCCCTCCTCCGCCGCTCGTCAATCCGGCGTCCCCACCAGCGCAGCCGCACCCATCGATATCTCTTCCCTTCCCTCTACCGCGCCCCCTCGAACTGCCAAAGACCCGCTAGCGATCGATACTACCACTTCTTCCAAGTACGCGCCGGGGATGAGCGTCGAGGCGATTGTGGAGAGCGAGGCTGCCGAGGAACGGAGGCGGGAGCAGGAGGCGTTTGATCGGTTGTTGGATAAGGAGAGGAATAGCGCGGGAGATGAAGGGTTTGAAGTCGGGAAATGGAGATGAGCGGTCATGGGGAACAGGAAATGTAACGCACGCGCGTGTATCTACAGTAACCATCGTCGTATTCACTTTCCTATCATGTGCCGTTCTATGGCCGAGATGGTCGCGCATGCCCGTCTTCATCATTGCATGAATACGCCATGCGTCTAACCTGCTTGCTGGGGTGCCTTTGCGTTCAGGGTGGAGCGCCTTTGGGAAATCATTCGCTGTGCGGCGGTTTGTTGACGTCTTCAACTTGAAACGCACTATTCCCCCAGGGACGTAAAGTAGCACGTCCCAGGCCGAAGGCCCCTTTGCAGCACAGTAAATCCCCGGATCAGGTGGCCGTTCGAGTTAGGCCAAGGCACGGACAATGATAGCACCGAGAGACCTTTGAGAACGGTGCAGCTGGACAGCAGGGCAGCGAAAGGACAACCAATAGTGTCCAGGGCTTCATCAAGGGGTTTGGCCGAAGTAGTGGTTCTCCAGCAGAACCGTGATTGGCTTCATCAAGGGGTTTGGACGGAGCAGTGGTTCTCTGGTAGAACCGTGATTGTCCTATCAAAGGAAGCGCTTGCAGTGAAAACCCAAGATCAAGGGGAGAAAGTGGCTATATATACACGGATTGCGTGTTCCGCTCCTGCCGTCTACAATTGAGCAATTGGGCATATCGTCAGGCCGATGAAGATTGTGAGAGACTAGAAATGGATACAGAAACGAAGCAACCCCGAGAAGCGACCCTTACGGGGGCTGACCCTCCTTCTGAGGGGCCGCGCGAGACAGCTCCGGCTGCGACGAAACCCCAGATGGATAACGACACCACATCGAAACCCCAGTCACGAAGCCTAGTGGCCCGCTGCCAGAGCAAACATCAAGTATCTTCGACCACCTGACGAGTCAGACGGGGACGAGGCGAGCCCGATTTCACAAGCGCCTCGATCCGGTTCTGAGCCTTCTACACAGCTAAGAAAAATGCTTTTGGTTGATGGGCAAGATTATTCTAGCCTCTGTTGAAAAAACACTGTTTCTATGTCGACAGGTAACGCCAAGCGATCCCTCACAACGAAGAGTTCGCCCTCAATAGAAGCTGACCCTGGAACTGTCAACTCGGGCGATAGTTCCTAGGAAACAGAACTTACTCGATTACAGGCCGTTCAACGCCACCAAAGAAAAGGATATTTGGGTGGCTCGATGGGCGCGACATTGGAATCGACTGAACATCGTGAACTCAGTTGACACCAAGGGAACAACTGCTTTGTTCACTTTCGAAGTCGACATGCTGAAAACCCTTGAGAGTGGCTCTAATTTTCTGTTTTTTTTTCCCTTTTTTAATGCTTCGAGTGCAATTCTCGCTAGAGCCGGACCTTCGTATCGCCACACTGTGCGCGCCTCGGAGGAGGGGCCCTTGACTGTGAAAGCGATACGCGATACAATCAGGTTGTATACACGTCGGCTAAAGCCTGATCTATGTAGTAGTAATATGATCTAGTGGCATCTTGCCGAGTATAAAACGACATTCACGAGTCGCGAGTCCCTGATCGTATACCCGAATGCTGGGGAGAGGGAAGCGAAGTCGCTATGTGCGGTTCCATGCTAAACTGGCGATTGACTTTCAAATGTAAAAGTGGTCGTCGGATAAATCGCGATGCCTTGGGGAGAAAGTCCTTTGCATCACATATACCTGATAGTGAATGCATACAACCGCACCTTTCCTACCGTTCCTACAGTCCCCTCTTCTTCCTCAACACATTCGGTCCACAGCTGTGCCTGCTGCCCGCTTATCGGCCGTGGAACCACTCATCAAGGCGAAGCCATCAGTACCTGTGCGCCACCTCCCCAATCAGTCATTGCATCTGTGAACTCGAAAACGAAACCAGTAAGAACACTCACAGCACTTGGAGTTAACCCATTCTCCCTCAAACTCTTGCCCATATCCGCTGGTGAGTACAGTTTTCTACACGGCGTACAAGATCAGAATCCAGGTTAACTTCTGGAAAACGCTGTCGAGGAAAGGAAAGAGGGAGAGCAGAGCGTACCTCGGGAATGTCGTAGATAGTTTTACGCTCGAGGCGTCGTATGCCAAGTTCTCAGAAGCGATCCATTCCGCAACCTCGGATAACGCTACACAGTCCAAAACGGACAAGCTTGAGCAACCCGCTCCAGAACGCCACTATCTCTGATCAAAGGGGATAAAACAACAACTCACGAGCATCCGAATTGAACGCCTTCACCAGCGGCGCGCCACCGGTACTCAACCGGACCTGCAACCTCGTCTCTTTATACTCGGCACCCTTGACCCCGGACGACCCACTCGCTGCTGCTGCTGCCGCCACGGCTTTTGCTGCTCCTGTCCCAGCAACGGGCACCCCACCGTCTGCAGGAGTCATAGGCACATCCCGTCCTTCACGGATCGCCTTGTCCCGCGCTGCTTTCTCCGCCCGTGTTTTCTTGTCAGCTTCGATCTGCGCACGGATCGCGGCTTTTGCGCGGGCGTCTTCTAGTTTCTCTGGTGACGCGAAGGGATGCCAGAGACGGAGGAGGAAAGTCAGGTCAAGGTGCTAGACAAGGTTGGGTTGGGTACAAACGAGCGTACCTTTCCGTTTCGCAGCGGCTTCTTTCTCCATTTCCTTCATAGCTAGTTGTTGCTTGATCGCCGCCGAGTCCTGTCCCGCTCGCCGTCTCAATTTCTACTCGACCAAAAGCAATTCGCACACGAACCTTTAGCTTTTCTACCGGCATAGGACAATACCTCGAGAGATGCTCACCTCGTTGGCTTTGTTCTCTTCTAAACTCAGCTCGGCCTGCTTTGCCCGTTTCTCAGCCAACTTGACCCGCAGTTCCTCCAGCTTTTGTTTTTTCTGCTCCTCCGTCAGAGGAACGTACTGCAGAAAGCCAAACGGGAACAATCAGTCGCCGAATTCTACCTTTTGAACGCTCAAGGCATAGAGCAGAACGGATCGCACTTACAGCTTCCGTCGACTCTTCGAAATTCGAGTGACCCGACTTTTCAGCATGGAAGCTGACCAAATCCGCATTCTTGAAGATCTTTCCGCACTAAGCACAACATATGCACATTTACATGCATCAGCACTCGCGTACATTCATCAGCACAGAACGACTCGCAAAGGAACGCACCTCGGAACACTTGACGCTCTTCGCCAATTGCTCGCCATTTCCAGCACTGGCATCACCACCAGCCTTCATCTTCGCGATATGCGCTTTCAACGCCTCCGCATCGTCATCCTCATCATCATCACCGGCGGCGCCATTGTTCGTTCCCGTCGGCATCTGCGCGTCGGCGGAGGGAACGGGGTTGTCCATGTTGGTGATAATATGGTCAAGTGCGGGCTGTAGGTCGGTCACCACACAACGAATTAGTTGGATACGGGAGAGAGGGAAGGGAAGTTTGCGTACCTGAAGACCCGCGTTGTTGGTGGCTTTCAGTGCCCCTATATATCATCCTTCGCATCAGTACACGTCCAACGCCACATGAAGAGCTGGAGCTCACATTCGATCCTGTCCTCCGCAAAACCCATGTCGAGCAGCTGTGCCTTGTCTGAGGATCCCATGGTGTGGTATAATGGGCAGTAGGTTGGGCTATGGGATATACAACCACTGCCATCCCTCAATCCTCCCAAACCTGATCTAGCTTGCGTCACTTGCAGCGGATGACCCGTCGTCCGCAATTAGCTTCCGCCGGCCCCCGTGTTGAATCAAGCAATACAGATTAGATGCTTCAAGTACCAAAGGGTGCTATAGAGCTAACACCTTAGGTTAAGAATTGCAGGAACTACATGTCCGCTTCTGCATGCCTTGGAAGGAGCAGCCATCATAGCTACCGCCATTCACGATTGAACAGACCCGAGTGTTGAATAAGCCCGAAGAAGCATATGTCAAATGGAAAAAAGACACAAAGGAGTACAGCAAGACACAAGGATATAAAGCGCAAAATCAACGTTCATCTGGCCAGAGCTCATACTCTGTTCAAACCCCTGCAAGTGTCATCTCTATTCGATCACACCCAATCCGTTCCTCCTACCCACTACACGCAGTTCGACCTTGATCCAAAACATCATTCAAACCACAGTCACTCCGTAATGGCACCAACCACCATCGACCGCCCTGCAAGTGGAGTGGATCGCTCAACAACAGGAACTTTATCAGTCTTGAGCAGTGAACGCGATGCAGAGGAGCAAGAGATGATTACAATTTCAGGAGCTACGATCAAGGATATAGCCGAGCTGGTCATCCTTCTGATAAAGCTTAGCAAAAAGATTTACCATTTCACCTGTGCGACCTCCCCCGAGATGACCGAAGAGAAAATGAAAGAGGAATACACTCAATATGCTTCGATGTCATACTTCATCGAGGGTTCGTTGGAGTTGTTTCCTTCAATCAAAGACTACATCAAGGATCCCTGGATCCAAGTTAGCCCTGTTCTAGAGGAGGTACAGGTTTATAGAGTCGGGTTTCATATGATTTGTTTTGTGGGCAGAGACGCAGTCCAGCAGCTCGAGAAGGTCGGTCCTGGAGTTTTGGGGCCAGGGCCATACAGCAACCTTGACCTGCATTTGCATTCCAAGAAAGACAATTCACTCGCACTGTTGGCTCGCACCTGGAGGAAGTTCGAGCGCAGGAAGGAGGTCATACAAGTGATAGATGACGCAATTGACCTACATGACCTAGATGACACGATGACGTCCCACTTTCCCGGTCAACCTCAAAGCTATAGCGGACAGGACGATCGTTCAAGTGTGCCTCCAGGAGGAGTTTCAACAGTACCCCCCGTTGACGGTGAATCAACCTCAGACTATACTGCGCCATTAGGAGGAGTGTCAGGAGAACTCACCACGAACAGTACACCCATTTCTACCAATACCTGGGAAGCTAGTGAAGCAGACAGGGGTACACACTCCAGTATCATCAGTGGGGACTCAACAATGGATCAGTGGGGAGTCGTCTAGATTGAAGAGTTGTCGGGAAGTTCCCTAAAAGCTGATTCAACTGTTGCGGATGGTCCGTCTTCACTTTCCATACTTCCAACGATCTTGGAACTGCCTGAAACCGCGGAGGAAGTTCCGAACGGCCAGGACCCCCTGAAGTAACCTTCTATGACCCTCTGGGTAGTCTTCGCTTGTAGAAAACCACGTTGTCAGCTGTCGATATATAGCCATTAGTACTTGATGACATCATTCGTCATTATCTCCTCAATTTTTTGTTATCAAGCTTGACTGATCGGATGCTTCAAACTTCTTAGCTTCACAAAAGCAGCTAGCTTTGAGCCATGGCTTTCGTTTAGCTTCAAGTCTTCATGCTTCCTTGAGGAGCCAGACTGAGGCACATGAAAAGCTGGAACTCGCATTGGATCCTGTCCTTCGCGAAGCCCATGTCGAGCAGCTGTGACTTGTCTGAAGATCCCATGGTGTGGTATAATGGGCAGTAGGTTAGACTGTGGGATATGCAACAGCTAACAGCCCTATAACCCACCTAAACCTCGTCTCTAGCTTGCGTCATTGCAGCGTATGACCAGCTGCATGACCAGTCGTCCTACAATTAGCTTCCGCCGGCCACCGTTGAAGCGCTCGAGGTATGCTTGGGTTCATCATGGTGGCTACCGCTTGGGTGTGCAATCGTAATGGCAGGAGAGGGAGTCAACGTTCAACTCAGGCTAGCCACTCACTCCGGGGATTTCGTCAATGAAGCACGACCTATCCGGTGTCACAGGTTAAGAACTGCAAGAACTACATGTCCGTTTCTGCATGCCTTGAAAGGAGCAGCCAGCTGAACAGCCACCATAGCTACCGCCATTCACCATTGAACGGATCCAAGTGCTGAATAAGCCTGAAGAAGCGTAGGTGAAGTGAAAAAAAAGATACAAAGGAGTACAGAAGGACACGAGGATATAAAGCGCAAATTCAACGTTCATCTGGCCAGAGCTCATACTTCGAAAAAGAGCCCCTGGCAAGCATCATCTTCAGTCTTTCCCTCAAGCCATCTCTTCCCTCCACAACAAAACCAAACACACAACTCAAGGGGATCAAGTTATGTCTCCGAAAGAAGAAAACGTCGACTTGAGGGCATTGTCGTCAATCGATACCTCACTGGATAGCTCAGGGCGAATCACGGTCTACCCATCTACTGTTAAGTTACTAGCCGACTTGGCTATTATCTTCAAACGACTTAGGGAAAGGATCGCGCAACAATGCTTTCCTGGGTCTACCGAAGGGGAATTGAAGGAGAAGGGCTTGGCTTGTTATGATTCTATGGCAGAATTCATCAAGGAATCGAAAGCACTGTTTCCTTCTATTGGTGAATTCATCGAGATAGGCACTCCTCCAGTAAATCCGTCTGCTCAAGTAGTGGTACAGGTGAAGAAAAGCAAGCTGGTCTGGATTGGTTACTTAGGGAAATTCTCAACCGTCGGTTTCCTTGACGATGCTTCTATGGAGGTCCGTGAATATATCTCAGAGGTGGAACGGAACGACCCCTCTCATTTGCTAAAAAACGCCGCTACAGTCTGGAATGAGCTGCAAGCTAGCCCAGAGCTAGCTCCGCTGGCTCCGCAAATAGAGGAGCTCATGCCAAATGAAGATTTTGATGACGAGGACGATCAGTTCTGTTACAGTGACTCGCAGGCAGCCGACGACTGTTCGATGAAGAGCGGTTCGTTCGTCGCAGAGACCAGTACTGCCGAGAATTCCGAGCTGCGTAAGGAGGGAAAGCTCAAAGACAGTGGAACAATCGCAAGCCCAAGCGAGGGCTTGGATAGTTCAAGTTTACGGACGGGTTCCCAAACTTTCACCGGTAGCAGCGAGATAGAGAACTGGCTCCAAGATGTACGAGACAGTTCTCGTAGTCTCAATCCAGTCCCAGCGTGGTCCAGAAGCGTGAAAGACCCCTAGATAGTGAAAACAGGACGAACCCTCAAGGCATCAGCCATTCCAGACGTAGTCTATAATAGCCTTACTTTTTCTCTCTAGTCTCTCACGTTGTGTTGGATAACTTCCGCAGATTAAATAGATCTTCCATTGTGTTGTATCTGTAGCCGGCTTGACTTCGCCTTGATAATGTTGAACAATGACTAAGTAATCATAGAGACGCGCTTCTGTAAGTGGTCTAGTTTATTACATAACGCCTTATAATAGCGATACCAAAAAGTATCGCACTACTGACTACTTAACCCAATATTGAATGTGATCTCTAGCTGAATTTGCGAGGGAATGGCAAACAAGCATGGCTCTTGTGTGGCTATTTGGTTAACAAAGAGCTACTGAGCAAAAGCTAACAGTGTAACAACAGTCAATGAGAAACATATGCGGGGTTGTAAATCGTGGTTGAGATGCCTAGCTTTCTAGAGGTGTCTATCTAGTCACAGTCCGTACACGAAGCTTTTATCTGTCCCCCAACGTTTCCAGCAGTACGAACATGGTCAAATCTGTCCCCCGATACATCGTATCGCCTCAATAAATCCGTAACATGCGGAAAGCCAACACCGTTGTTTCTGGTCGTCGCGCTGGCTCGTTCGGCCGCCACGCTGGTCGATCACTGTACACCATCTTGAATGGCCCTCTTGATCTCTACGAAAGTCTTGTCATGAATTGGAGGGATACTATCTAGTATATACTTGACATTTTCAGCTATCATAAAGTAACGAGATGCAGCTTATATGAACGAGAGTAGACTTGCCCAGCGAGTATTCTAGATCACTAGAACTGTGTTGCTAGGCGCATCGCCGCCTGCTTTCAGAGAGCCTTCAAGACCTGGTCTCAGGGCTCTCCAGCGAGCCGGAAGGCAAGAGATGAAAAGAAACCGCTTCTAGCCTTCTAAGCCTAAGATCGCTCTTGGATTCGTGGGGCTTCCAGTTCGGTTCGCTTCTCTTCAAGGCTTTCTCAACTCTCCTCAGCTCTCTTTATAGAGGACCATCCTTTCGCAGTTCTCTCTCTCTCTTTTCTCGTCTCCTCTCTCCCTGTGGCAGCTGGCCCAGGCAGCTGTTCAGGCTTATGGAAATCATTTCTCCAGCTACTTCAGCGCTACTTCAGCTCTACTTCAGCTGCGTTCTTCAGCCTCCAACTCTCGGTGTTATTCCCTGACTCCTTTTCACGTGATGTTCCCCGCTGTTTCCCCGCCAATCCCGCGAGCCGAGATCTGAGACACGCGCATCCCCGCTTGATAAATTTTCAATTCGCGGGCAACTGGAAGCAGTTTGGCTTGGCCGCGGAAGAAAAGTTGAGGAAAGGTTACGATGGTGGCCCTCTGGCGCTCCTCTGGCTTGCAATGGTGGCCCCTTGGCGCTTGGCGCCGACTTTGTCGTCGGGCATAACGGTGCTGGAGCTGGTACTGGACAGCTCTCGCCTTTCCTTTTTTTCGAGGACGTCGACGTTGGTAATCGAATGCGTTGTGGGTATCCGTGATTATATCTTGCCCCGCACGAAGAGACGTGCACTAGCTTCTGAGGTCTGTTCAGTCGGTGTGATATACTTCATCTCATACGCTCTACATTGCGTCCCGCCACTCTCCTCGACCCAACGCAGCGCACCATGGGCTTCCTATCCTCCAATACCAAAAAGTCTGCGGACGAAGACATCTCCCTTTCCACCTCGACGGGCGTCCCCAAAAAGATTCTCAGCGAAACCGTTTCCGATGGCAGTGTGCGCGCCTACGAAGCCGATGCATCTGAACTTGAGGCGGCAGTGGCCGGGACCATGGCAGCAGGTGCCGACGCCGATGCCGTCTTTGGTGAACTCTCAGAGCATGGACCGAACTACAGGGCTGTAGGGTGGAAGTGTAAGTTTGTGAATGGAAATATGATAGGGGATAGGTGCTGATGCATCTGTGTAGCGACGGCCGTTCTTCTCTTTAAGACGCAGATCGGGTTAGGGGTGTTAAGTGTTCCGAGTGTCTTGGGCGTGCTGGGTATCGTTCCCGGTAAGTTTCCATTGCAAACTTTCCTACATCTTGCGCTGACCACGCCACTACAGGTATCATCATCCTGGTCGCCCTCGGTGTGATGACAACATGGGCTGGTAAGCTGGTCTCTAAGCTTCTAAGCGCATCCTTGCTGACTACTTGGGTCAGGTTGGATGGTTGGTCGCTTCAAGCTCCGTCACCCCGACGTCTACAGCGTAGCCGATGTGGGATACATGCTTGGTGGACGTATAGGTCGGGAGTTCATCGCTATTGCGTATTGGCTATACATGACGTGTGTCGTCGGTAGTGGATTGCTCTCTGTAAGTTCCCCTTTACCTATCCGCAACGGGACTTGGGCTAACCTGTATAATAGCTCGTAAGCTAGATTTTTTCACCCCCATCCCGGCGTCACTGATGTCCGCCACAGAGTATCGCACTCAATGCCATCAGCATGCATGGTACCTGCACCGCCGTCTTCGTTGCCGTGTCGGCCATCGCAGTTTTCCTCCTTGCATCCATTCAGACCCTCGAGAAATTGAGCTTTGTAGGATGGATGGGATCCAGTACGTGTCTTTTATTTCGCCCTTCTGTACTCGACTAACGCTCGCTTCCGACAGTCTCCATCTTGGCAGCTCGTACGTACCTCACCCCACGGTCTCAATCGAACGTAGAAATAACCCTTTTCCATAGTGCTCACCGTGACCGTCGCTGTGGCCGTCTCCGACCGACCCGCCGCGGCGCCGCAAACTGGTCCATATGACATCGACATCATTATCTGGGGCAAGCCCTCGTTTGCAGGTGCCATGGGCGCCATCGGACAGCTGTTGTTCGCGTGGGCTGGTACGCCCGCCATGTACGTCGCGCGGTCTTCTCGCATGATGATGCTGTCGCTGATGACTGTCACGCAGGTTCGGGTTGATTGCGGAGATGCGAAGGCCTCAGGATTTCACAAAAGCGTTGTTGGCATGTCAAGCCGTTATGGTATCGCTCTACCTTGTAAGTACCTCTCGCCCGCCATCCAGATATGTGCTGACAATCTTCATTAGGCTGTGGCGATTGTCGTGTACTACTTCTGCGGGCAATACGTCGCTTCGCCGGCATTGGGAAGCGCTGGGACACTCATCAAGCGGATTGCATATGGAATGTGAGTTCAGTTCCTTCGGCAGGGCGCGTGCAGGATATTAATAAGTTGGAATCCAGTTCGTTGCCTGCTCTATTGGCTTCCAGCACGATCTACAGTAAGCTCGTATGGTGTTCCTTGACCGATTGTCGTTGCTGACACGAGACATAGCCCACATGCCCGCAAAGTATATCTTTGTTCGACTGCTCCGGGGTACGGACGACTTGTCCCGCAATACAACTAAGCATTACGTGGTCTGGTTCGCATGCACTGCAGGATGTACCTTGTTCTCGTATGTGATCGCTTCTGCAATCCCGGTCTTCAATGGGTGAGTAGCCTCGATTTTGCCTTAGATGGCGCCCGAATTAACGCTTTACCCGCTCTCAGGCTCGTCGGTCTCGTATGTTCTCGTTTCGCCGGCGTTCCTGTGATGTTTACTGACAACTGACGTTTCTGGGCGTTTTCAGGTTGGAGCGCTGTTTGGTATGCTCGATTCCGTGTCTATCCCCTCAATCTAGGCTCGAGCTTACAGATTGTCTTCTCTTGAATTTTTAGGCTCGATCTTGTGTCTGTCTCTTGAAGCTGGGATGTGGTTCTACGACTATGCACCCGAATGGCGCGCTGATCGTACGTTAAGATACCGAGCGCTCTTTGCTTGGGCCGTTTTCGTCGGTGCCGCCGGTATTTTCATTTGCGGCGCTGGAGTAAGTGTCGTGATCTAGCCTGCTTTTAATAATTGCTGACCGGCGTTTTGCAGTCTTACGGATCCGTGGTCGATATTAAGACCAGCTACCAGAGTAAAGGAGGCGCGTCACCGTGGGGCTGTAAGTACACGCCAATATATTGGGACAGGACCCTAGACTAACTTCTCATCTCAGGCGCCGACAATTCTGGCTCTGTGTAGGTCATACTGAGTCGATTCTCAGCAGGGCGGCATAGCGCATGTGCGATAACCGCCAACCTGCAACCCAAAAATGCGGCTTTATAGGTTCCGCAAAGCGGACGATGAGCATGTACCAGCGAGGTCATCTGTTTGATGTGCTCATGATTTGAGGAGCATTGGCTTACATTTGTATAAGATGAGCATGTACCATCGACAAGTCATCGGTTCGCAATTGCAACGATCCTGCAGGTTGTTTCCAAGACTTAGATAAGGCGGCATTCCTTTCCACGTCGTTAATAATAAATGTGCCCTCCGAATGTTTGGAGTCCAAGAAGGCGGCCCGTTTTTTAATCACTGGGAGGGGTTCTGGAGGTGTCGCTGGACTGCCGCTCGAGGAGTTTTCTTATTCGCAATACTGCAAGCTTGCTATCACCTATACACTGAAACGTTTACGTTGACGCCGACACAACCGTCACTATGAAATACCGACGAGATCTATATAACCATATCTGAAGCGCTCACGTAACATAGGTCGGATACAAGACGCATACAACAGTCTTATAGATAAGCCGTTCGGCGCGGTATTCTCGCCCGGCCCCTCTTGTAACCATTTAATCAGTTCTTCGACTACACCAATTGTCGCCTTCCAATTCCCGACGCTGCTTGTTATTGACGGCTATCGCTCGATTTGCCAACCGCAAGTGAATTTTCAGAAAGCGGTAGACTGAATGACTGAGGCGGCAGGTGGATTAGGCTCATCGTTCGGTGGACAAGGCTTGATACCATTCAAAGGGGAAGTTCCGCGAGGAAAACTCACATTGTCTCTAAAGGACTCGTTAGGCTTCTGCGTTTCTCTAAAGGCTTTCGAGCGCTGGACAGCAAATAGTTGAATCAGTTTCCTCACATTTGTTTTCTCACAATGCTGCATACTGACTTTCAGGTTCGTGCTTTGGAACACTCCCTTGGACGGAGGTCTTGTCGTGCTAGTAACAGTCGACGAGCAGACATTGTCCGAAACGATAGTTGTTCTTTCTCGGCGATGAGCTCGTCCTCGTCGCCAGATGCTTATGACTTCTCACTGCTTCGATCCTCTGGCTGTTGGATATAGGGAAGATCTTCCGTATATTCAACAGCCATGATGCAACCTCTCAACTGAACTACTAGCTTTTGCAACTCCTTTGCGGCTTCAGACATTTGCTCATCGGATGATCGGCGTTCTTTCATGTGTTGGTCCAACTGCTCCAAGTATTGTTGACAACATCTCAATTTTTGAAGATCGGGTAAACCCTCGTATGAATCGGATCTCGAGCGATCTGCCCAGTCCTGGAGGTATCTAAGCGAATCTTCTTGTGGATCCTGGCTTTTTTCCGCATGTTCTCCGACGGTAAACTGAAGAGCTACGAGATCGACAGCGCCCCGATGGATCATTGGTAATTGCCCGCAAACAAGACTGTTAGAAAATTGTTGAACTGAACGGTTCTTCTTACTCACAATGTATTTCTTGGACTAGTCCTTCTATCCAACCCGGTAAAGAGTTTATATAACGGCTGCAAGTTTGCGGGGAATGTGTATCTCAGTAAGGCTGGAAGTTTCATATTGATAATACCCTTTCTTCAAAGTCAAATGACTGTGCATAAACGGAATCCACTACAGCACGAGACAGCATGAGATATATTCGTTCGGAACCCGTGAAAGGAAGACACTTTACCTCTTACTTCTTTCTGGGGTCACTCCCGCCACGGAGCAATTTCTCCCGTTGTTCGTTGTCTGTAGGATTTTCACATACGATCAAGTATGCGCGGAAGATTACGGGCAGGTAATTTGCCTACCAAAGCTTCTCCCCCTTTCCTTCTCCATCGCACTACTTGTCCCTATGCCCTGAAGCTCGGACAGCGAATGACTGATGGAACTTACGGCCATCTCCTGCGCATCAGTATCTCTCTCAAGTTCGAATCGGGGTAGTCCTCCCTCAAGTTCGAGAGGGGGTAGCCGAGACGAACCAGGAAGCTCGCTTGCGCGCCCATGAGGTCCAGAGTCTGGCTCAGGGGTCGCGAGGTTCCCAGTAGTTCCCATTGTCTGCACTGGTCGAACAGAAGCAAGATCTGGCAATATTGCGAGCACCTCCAACATAAAGTCATATAATGGCGTAACCTTTTGAGAATCAGACAAAGGCTCCTTGCGCTCTAGGTGCAAGGTCTCTTCGTGACCAGGTTCCAGGCCGTACTCTACTTGCATTTCTTCTCCCACTCTGTTATGTGTTGCTCCCACTTGGCCGATTGCTGCAGAAACGATTCGGCGTTGTTTTCGACAGCTTGCATTTCCTCGAGCAGTGTTTTTGCTGAGCGGATAAGGATCAGTCGCCGGTTCAGCTGGTCCATCATCCCTAAGGCATCATATTTCGAATATACTGGCTCCTCACTGGCCTCAGGCGTATCGTCTCCAACCAATGCTTTCGCCGATGCGATTACACGTCTCAAATCCGTTCGAAAGCCCGAACAGGGGAATCTGTTTTCGTGGCAAACGCAGCCCTTCTTGTGAGGCTGCATTTGGTAATCGCGACCGAGCGCCCGTCTGAAGAACTGCATGCGTTATTATGTTGAGGATTGGTGTCGGTGCCTGTTATGCGCAAAGTTTTTCGACATGGGGCAACTGAGGGGAATTGTTTCTGATTCGACAAGGGGATCCCTACATCACAAGCACATACCTTAGAGCTTGTCTTATAAAACGAGGAAAAAGTGTGCTCCTTTATCGTCAAAAACAAAAAGAATCGACAATCTACTTTAGGCAAAAGTAGTGCAAAAGTCCTTTCGGCTATGCTACCTCGGAAGCGTGCTTATCTTAAATACCTATACCTTGGCGATCAACCGGTGAGGAAAAGAGGTGATAGTACCCGGTTGCACTTTGAAACCCGACAGAGCGAAGATTATTAAGCTTGGACAACCATGTGAGACAAGACTGTAGGACGAAAAGAAGTTATTACCCATAATGGGTCTTCTTCGTGACCTTTTCATGTAATCGTGCAAACAAGGCGCATTCGAGATACAGTTAACAGTTTGATACTTGAATCGGAACAACTGTCCGATCCGAGATGGTTGAGTTGGCCTTCACCTACCACCGCGATCGTTGTCACCAAACAAACGGGCTTGCCTGCCAAGGAGGTTTTTGACCTTTAAGGAAGACTCCAGCTCATGGAGACGTGATGCAGTAAAAGGGCTGGCATATGAAAATTAGCGATAATATAGAAGTTAGGGGAAGTGAGGAGTGAGCCAAACTTGCGGCCTCATCAGTAGTTACAGACGGGCCCGACCTGACGCCGAGACGCACTTATAAGAGAATCGCATTTACACAACACTTGCACCAGTACTTGTGCGAGCCATCACCTGAAACGAGGTATACTTATAACCATACTTGCTACCCGTATCCTGAACATGCTTCGTCTTTTCCATACAGCTTTGGACGATTCCTGGAGGACCTTTGACTTCTGCTGAAAGTTGCTGGGCTTTTGCTTGTCTTCAGAGGCTATCCATTGCCTGCATCCTTTTTTCAGCCAGAAATAGGAGTAAGTGGGCACGAAATAACAGTGGAATAGTAGCCCACTTTATATATCTTCCACTCCCTTTGCAAGATTGACGTTTCCTTGCGGGATCGACCGAAGGAATTCACTTCAAGGCGAGTTTGACATCCGAAAAGATGTGCTTTACAGCAGAGCAGGAGTAGGAACTCTGGAATTGGCGAAAGCGAGATTCGCTTCTGGCGGCGTGGAGAGCTCACGAGGTCCACGGTATGGGTAATATGATTGACAGGTAGGTGGATTGTGGTGGCAGAACCCTCCACTGGGAAGATAGCCGGACGCGGTGTATACACAGGGCAAGCCTGGCTGACCTGGCCAGTTTGTTGGATAACGGGTCCGGAGAAAGTCTCTCCTCCTCCTCATACTCCCCAAACGCTCAAGGTCATTTGTACTCCGCAAGCGGACATCACTTGGAGACATTTCTTGTTAACGTCCTCTTTGCAGTTGACTGAAGGAAGTGTATTTACTCATTTTCATACTGCTCCTCATTTTCTTCCGCGGAATCACTACTTCCTGGGTCGTCCATAAGAGTTGGTATGTGGCCCAACTTGACCATGAGAGTGAACAGAGCGTCTCTTATCTTCCCGAAACAGTCCTGGCTCCAAGAGTTCGAACTTTTGCTTTGCGAGTGGAGCAACTTTCTGAACTATTGCAGGCACCAATTCGTAAGCATGTCTTCAAGCACCTTCAAGTCATCTTTCGAAGGTGCAACCAGCGGCTTGGCCGCAGTATAGACTGCCGGCGCACTTTCTGCGAGCTCCCGCCCAATATGTTATCAAACTTGCTTATTCGTGAGGATGTCCTCCGCGTTTCTTGCTGTACGTGTTTTCTCTTGAAGTACTAACCCCCCCCCCACGTTTGTGTATACCATTCAATGCCTCTTCAACATATTCAGAGCTAATTTCCTCACAAGGACACGTCTTCTGGGTTCTCGGGTCGGTTCCTGGCTTCCTTGACGCTATCGACATTCGGCAACAAAATCTTGCGTGTATTCCAAAGTTCCCGAGCTATCCGAATATAGTTTCAAGATTCACGCTTATGAACCTGACAGAGCTTTCAGTCGACGTGGTCGAGCGTCAGAGCAACTTCGAAGAAACAGAAGGAGCCGAAAAGGAAACGAGCAGACTATTTCGTCTGGGAAGATCTTCAAGACTGTGGAGTCTGGACACTACTTTGCGAGGCTGTTTCCACCCCTTCCGTATCGAAATCGTGTACGTTGTCCTTTTCCGCAGTTCGGCCCTTTTCGGCTTACTGGCCGCGTCTGACCCAGCTTCTCCAGATAGCAGGGGATACTCGAGGAATGTCAACTCTGTCGACGTCGTTAGCTACGTCGTTCATCATCATTCGAATTCGGCGGCCGGAAACCGATCGCTCCTCTCCATCCTCTTCACAACCTTCCTTCTCCTCCTCCACCTCCTCCGCATCACCATCCCCTCCAACGCGGTATACATGCCCCGCCGACCATTCAGACTGCACCACCCCGTCCTCCCAACACGATCCTTCTCGCCACACGCAAAGACCCGGCCGTACATGTCAGCCGTTGCAGAGCTCCGACCGGAGAAGGGGATGCCGCGAGGGAGAAGGAGGGATATCGTTGCGGTGATTGGAACAACGGGGGTTGGAAAGTCGCAGTATGCTGTTGATCTGGCGCTTTCCCTCTCCCCTTCCGTTTCATCCTCAACAGCGACTTCCTCCGCTTCCACAACGAGAACGACGCCGACATCCGCAACGATCCTCTCGTCCGACTCGATGCAGCTATACACTGGCCTCCCGTCCATAACCAACAAAGTGACCCCTTCCGAGATGCGTGGAGTAGAGCACTGGGGGCTTGATCTCGTCTCTCATGGCGGTGCGAGCTGGGAGGTCGGCAAGTGGTGCAACGAAGCGTGGGAAAAGGTGAGCCCGCTTCTTTTGCTATATGGCTTGGTATCATTCGTTCTGACGACGTTGATCAAGTGTCCTCTTTATTCCTATAGCTCTCCACCATGGATCCGCGTCAAGAACTACCGATAATATGTGGCGGAACGCACTACTACGCACAACACTTCTTGTTCCCGCCCTCCCGCCTCTCACTCGACCGTACATCCGGCGATTCTACCACCTCGGCGCAATCTGCGGGGAACACGAAATGGAAACCTCCGTGCGATGTCGACACCCTGATCGGGACTTTGGAAACCATGTCAGAGGACGATAAACAGCTCGCTGAGCGGATAGAGGAGGATACCGATGTACGGCGGTTCTTGGAGACGTTTTGGACGTCACATCCGGTCGTTCCCCCCAGCTGGACATCCTCAGCCAGCACACAACCATCCACCTCCACGCCCTCCGCCTCCTCTCCTTCACTACCAACCACCACCACCACCACCACCACCACCACCACGACGCCAAAAGCCAAAACAAGTCCTCAAACGGACACGTACCTCCTTGCCCTCCACCGCCTGCTGACGTTCGTGGATCCCCGGGAGGCCGGGCGATGGCATTGGCGTGACGGGCGAAAAGTGAAGCGCGGTTTAGAGAGGTGGTGGGAAGGTGTTGCTTCCACCACCAATGCTTCCACCTCTTCTTCTACTACCTCTGCGCCTTCTGGAGTCGCCGTGTCTGGGTCTGGTACGCCTGTCTCTACCGCTGCTCAACACGAACCAGCTCGTAACCGAAAAGTGGAACACGCTGGAGCAACGACGGCGGTGGAACAACAACCCAAGGCGGTGGATGGACTGAAGAAGGGTAGAGCGGATGTGCTTCCGGTGAAGGAAGATGATGCGTCTGGTAGCGGTGCAGCCAGGTACGTTTTACTTAAAGTCGCCCACCTGTCTTGCGTGGGCCGAAGCCTTGGTCTGGCTCTGCTCGAGTTGTTAGCTACCCTCTGCCCCTGCTCGTTGCCCGTCGCTCGCCGCGCAACGCTCAACGCATAACGCATAATGCATAATGTTGACGCTCGACACCCATCATGCAGATTCCGAACATTAATATTCTGGGTGTACGATGATCTGCCAACGCTGGCGCCACGGCTGGATAAGCGAGTTGATACAATGGTGGTCGTGAGTTCCCCTCCCTCCTCTTTCCCTATTCCACTCTCCTTTTCCACCCTCCTTTACATGATCGATTGCCTTTAAAATGCTCGAAAACGGCGCTCACCCCTTTTTTGTTCGGCGTAGCGCGGACTGGTGGATGAGATTAAGCAACTGCGGGAGGAGGCTGTGAAGATATACGGGACCGAGGAAGGAATCGATCATCAGGAAGGGATTTTCCAGAGTATCGGTACGCCCGTGCGCGCGTAAACCTCTCTCACGTTGTTCTGACCAACACACACGCATGTCCTTCAATAACACAGGCTACAAAGAATTCTCACATATACCCACTGAACGGCTATCGCCCACCGACCCACTCTTTCCGCCCGCTCTGGAACGGATGAAGATCTCCACGCGGCAGTATGCGAAGCGGCAGCTCAAGTGGGTGGAGAAACAGTTGTTGCCGGTCGTTCGGCAGGCGTTGGTGCAGCAGCGGAAGACAGCGGCGGCGAGTAGTGGGAACGGCCAAGAGAAAGACGACGGTGGGGTCTGGGTATATGTTGTTCGTGGTGGCGATGTGGATACCGCGCTTGGAGCGGAGATATTACGACGTACGTCCCCCTCCCCTCCGTTCAAGTGATTTCAAGACTAATTTATCAGCGAATTGCCATCCCTTCGCCTTTAGGATTCCTGAACCATGAGCCGATGCCGGACTATAGAACGGTCGGACATCCAGCTGCGGCTACGCTGTTGCGTGTGTTGGACCTTGATAGCGATGATCAGCACAGAGGTACGCGCAGCGAGGTGTCGCTCGTGCCGGATATTCAAGAGTAAGTCTTTTCCACTACTCGCGCGTGAACGACCTGATGCCTGCGCGTTGGCTTGAACCCCATGGCTGATCACCGCATCTTTGATCTGCGTTCGCTAGGCGCCAAGTACTGAACGCGCGTCGGGACTGCGATATCTGTTCGACGCCCGGTTATCCCGTATCGATCATTAAATCGGAATGGGATATCCATCTGAAATCAAAAACGCATAAACGGCACGTCCTCCCTCCGCTATTGTCCCTTTCTTGGCCTCTGACCTCCATCGCTTGCGCTGTCCGCAACTGTACAGATCTAAATTCCGATGGGAGCGAGAGAACGGGTTGGCACCCGACTATACAGCCGTTCGTGAAGAAGCTGCACGGCGAAAAGCCGCGAAAGATGAAGAGGCACGGTTGTTGCGTGAGCGGTTGGACGAGGAGGAGGATGTTGCGGCTATATAGCACGTTCGGGCGAACGACATGTGCAGCGTCTTCGAGGTTGAGTGAGGACGAAGCGAGATTATGCATACTAGACTGCGGTCCCCCTCGGGACGGTGTTTTATTTCGGTTGAACTAGACAGGCACCCTCGCTCCATTGGGAATGGATACTGCCCAAAGCCGTCACACCATGCCCACGAAAGCCTCGTGAACGCAACAAGTTGGTGCAGGATACCTTGTGTTGTTCCTCTGGTTGACTATTTCTGGGGCGCACAACAACATCAGCTGCCGTTCTTCCGTCCTCAATCCGCAAGAAGGAAACTTTGGTGATGCTGCGGCTTCTCTGTTGAACGGTCTCGAGCCTGCGGACTGCAAGTTCAAGAGTATGTGGGAGAAGACTGAGTTGGACATTGTCGATATTCAGCGGCCTGCATAAACGACCGAGTTGTGAAGCCGCCACGCCAAGATGACTGAAAACAATGTCACCTCGACCGATCAGCATGCTATCATCCCACTCCCCGGCTTTCTTCGTTCTCGCCGTACTCGTGGCATCAGCATTAACTGGAGGCATGTTCTGTGGAGTTCTCTTTCGGTGTGCAAAGTTAGCAGGTGGGGATCAGCGGGGATGGGGCCGAGGTTTTAAACACCTGGATGAATAGCATATAGCATAAATTGCGTGTACCATATGTTGCATAGCTTGGATAATAGTTTGAGTCGTACCAAATAGGGTGCGTGCGTTTTGGTTTTCACCTGGGGAAGGCAGCTATACAGTTAAAACCGGGACCATCGCGCTTCTTCTCCTTGGTCTCTGATCCCGGAGTGTATGAGAGCCGCTGACAATCGTGAACCATGGTGCCACCTGTAATTAGTACGCTGATGATGATTTTCTTCGAGGCAACTCTTCCGTCAGATTTGCTCAGTCACCTCGATGGGCAGTCAAGATATCATTCAATTCGGTTCGCTGAACGCACTTGTCGTAATGGAACGACATGGCGAGTGCATCCAACTCGTCCATCGACTTGTCCCGAAAGTACTCTGCATACTCGTCACAGAGCGCTTCCTGCAAACCCCACGTCAACGATCAGCCATCACCACATTCAGTCGTTCGCAGGACCTCAACGTACCGCGATCAGGATCTCTCGGACGACTCGCCGAAGGTATCGTTTCTCGTTCCAAGTCGACGGATACTTGTTCTTCAGCGAAGGAACGGCATGATTCGTCCAGTCTATCAACGGCTGGAACAGGTCTCGGACAGGAGTTTCGTCAACGCCCCAGGCATCGACTACTAGTTCCTGTTGACCACACCAAGATCGATCAGTCGGCTCAGTTGTGTCCTCGACCAACGAACCGTACGAATCACTCACCCTTTTCTTCTTCAAGAACGGCTCCATCAACTTCATATACGCCGTCTCCTTGTCGACAAATACCATCCCCTGAAACCCAATATCTTTCCACAACCAGATCGACCAACTAGCCTTTGCCCTCGGGTCATCGTACATTGTCAATTGATCGCTCAACGCTTGATACCGGCTTGCGTTGATTCGCTCCGCATCGGGGGCGTCGGAGCTAGCGTAGACTGGCCCAAATTCGCCATCTAAAGGAAGGGAGTTCCGGTGAGATGGTCAGCCAGGCATTCAGGGGGCGGCATGAGGGAAGGAACAGAGACAAGCAGACGAAACGTACTCCATATCGGCCCATTGATTTCCCTCATGTACTGTATTTTCCGCTCATAACTCTTCTTCAACTTGTCCTTTTGCTCGACGGTACCCTTATACTCTTCCGGTGGATTCGGAAATCCGTACCTGGGATACGTACGTCAACATTTCAGTACTTGTAGCCCAAAAAGTACAGGGAATAGCATACGCAGTGTAATCGTGTATCGCGTATACGCAATTAGGTAACGCCGGACGCCCCATGAAAGCCGTCAAATCAGATCCGAATGTGCTGTGTTCCGCCGAAAAAAATAAGCAATCAGCGACCGGCGATTGTTTCCCGCCAAACGATAGTGCTGTGCAAAAGAGACCTACTTTCCGCTTTTGTCATTCCAGGATTTCCAAGAGGCAAGGGAGGCAGACAGGCAAGTACAAATTCAGCACGAAGTCCCGGGTTATATCCAGGCGCATTGGCACAAAGGCAAACTCATCACCGCCGTCGGGAGGGAGGGGGAGAAGAACCCGCGTACTCAAGAAACAGAACATGCTTCCCATCCACCGCCCGAATCCTCTTCTCGACCTCTTGATAAAACGCAACCAGCCTCTTCCCTCCGTGCGAATCCGTGGGCTCGTTGAGCGGGTTGTACCCAGCCACCCACGGGTTCCCGCGGTAGTGCTATCCATAACGCAACAGAATGAACACATATGGTGGGGAAGGCTAGGGGTGAGCTGTGGAATAATATAACCCTCTCGACTCGGGCCACGCGGGGATAGACTCCAAGTAGTAGAGGAGAAGAGATGACGTACCTCTGCAAGCCATTCCCATAACAGAATCGTCCGTTCTTGAAAGTCTCTGTGTTCCCAGAACAAAGCTTTATGGATACCTGTGTTGAAGTGTTTCCCATTCCCGTTGCAGTGAAAGGGGGGGTGGAAGACGCCGAGTAGAGGGGCGGTAGTTAGCACTCGCTCTCTCGTTCGCCTTAGGGGAATGGCGGGAAAGGGAAGGAAGAGGAATGATGAAACCCACCAGTATCGCTATGCCAATCCACGTTCTGACCACCTGCAGCGGCATGCAAGTCGATGATCGTGTATATTCCTTCTTGTGCGCACTGCCGCGGGGGGGGGGTGATCAGTTTTCAGGGATTCAATGATATAGGATTCGGGAGGAAGGTTGGAGAGATGATTCTGTGGGCGGGTAGTCTGGGGGAATGGGCGTGGAAAACGAACAGGGCGGGACGTACGAGTTCAATCACCCGATCGAGATGCTTCAATCCTTCCTTCTTGAACCGTCGCGGGTCCATGTCGTCTTCAAAATGTCGGTAATTGATCTGTTGTTCCGCATTTCGTTTTTCCCCGCCTCATCAGCAGGTGGCGGCGGTGACGTGATTTGGGGACAGAGAGGGACGGTCAGGGAGGTGGGACGTACAGGTATCCTAATACAGTTCAACCCGAGCGCGGAGAACGCTTTGGCGTCTTTGGATGTGAAGAAATATTCTAGGAACTGTACGCGCGTTGTTTGTGGGGTAGTTGAGCGAGGAGAAGAAGAGAGCGAAGAGAGGATAAGAGAAAGAGGGGAAGTGACAAAACAGAAGACGGAATGAACTTCTCTCCCACCACCTCTTTCCTCCTATAGATTCGCAGAGGGGACATACCTTGTCAAAAAAGAATTCATATTTTTCCGCTCCAAGAACACGCATCATGGCCTCCCGCATCTCATCTACCTCAGGGAAATCCCTTCAAGTCAGCGCCACCGTGCCTGCAGACGGGAGAGCAGACGTACGTACGTTCATGTCCGGGGTACCCTGTGATGAACTACATACGTTACCCGGACAAAAGCAGCTCAGCTCGGACTCGCTGCTCAGGAAAAGGAGGGGAGAGGCGAAAGGGACGAAACCCGAGCCCGAACGTACATTCTCCATGTTCATCCACCCTCCGAGTCCAGCGCCACGGAGGAGGACAGGCGTCTCCCGTCCGTCATCGTGTACGAGCTGGTTGCCCTTTACTTTAAGGAACGGGGTGGGAGGGTAGGACGGCGACATGTTTGTGGAGGAGGTGCTTCTTGGTTGATGCTTAGGAAGTCTTCTTAATGAGTGTTGTGTAGGAGACGCAGAAGAGGTCGCGGGGGAGAACGGTCGTTGCGTGGGCTGAAATACTGGGTTTCGGTAGTACGCTTGTTGGGTCGTCCTCGGCCCGTGGGGAACGCCGAACCCCGATCTCCGGGAGGGGGCAACACACGTGACCTCCCTTATCAGGAACGTACAGTATGCGGATCCTGGGCCCGGTCGAGGTTCATGCACGCTGGGAACCGGAGAAGTGCCTGATGGCTGGCCGTGAAAGGCGGGGGAGCACTCGGCGGACGTGCACTGCGGGAGCTGGCGCGATCCTGCATCCGCATATGTAGAGCGAGTGTAGGTGGTTGCTGACAGTCTCTGCTTCTCTGCCACATATGAAGGCTAGATGTCGTGCAGGGCAGGAGGTGCATGACAGGGCCCATCCGCGAATATCATAATGAACACACTCCCGCTCTCGGGTCCCTGGTCTCTCTTCTTTCGCTTTGCAACGCAAGTGTGGTGCAGGTAACGTTGACATGTGCCATGGGCAGCTGCACCGTACCGTACCGCTGCGGATGGTCACCTGCCGCCAGCTGCAAAGGCGTGACGAACACAGCTGGTATATATGAGTCTCTTCCCAATCAGTCCGAAACGACAGCCAGCCGCCCGCCCGCCCGCCCGCCAGCCAGCCAGCCAGCAAGCAAGCAAGGAAGCCAGTCAGCCAGAGATAATTTCCCCTCTACTCGCTCTCCGTACCCTCGATCGATAAATCTACTGGCATCATGGGGTCTCTGTTTGCCAGGCCCGCCCCCCCACCTGGAAGAGGCGTGCCTCCCGGTATTTCCGACTGGTCCGAGCTTTGGGATCTTCTTTGGTCGGGCGAAGTGGTCAAGGCGGGTAAGCTGTGGTGGCAGGCCAAATGGAGTAAGTCCCCGCTGCGCAAGCTATCCCCTCGGCCGTCATTGTCAGCGGAGCAAAACACTCAGTTGTTCTGCTGGTGTTGGTCGGCATGGTAGATGCAGCAGAAATGAAAGCGTTTCAAGACCATATCGTCGGTCATTCGAACACCGACGAGCAAACGCTAGGACGTCAGTAAGCCTTCCTTTCCCCGTTATGACGAGCGATTGCGTTGGTGCTTAGATCCTCTCTTCGTAGGGGGACCGACATATTCTTGGGAGATAAACAGAACCGTCATGAACGCATCTACCAAGCCGCATTGGCAAGCAAAGCGGTCTACACGCTCAGCGGCCCCATGTCCTCTACCCCCGATATCGTCTCAACGACAGCATTCACCTCCCTAGAGCAAAACTATGTAATCGAGAAACACGACAACCCGAATTACTTGTTCTGGAAGGAGTATCCAAAAGACTGGATCCTCTGCTCGCCGAGGACGGATGATCAGGGCCAAGAGAGGTTCTACCTCTTTTCAGTTAAAGGCACTGTCGGGGCGGACGACTGGCTTGATAACCTAGCAGCGGGGAACAATGTGGGTCCTCCCTCCTCACCCATCAACATTCCCACTAATCGTCCCTTCATACGGGCGTGGCGCGTGAGTAGCCGAGAATCCAGCGAGGCCTCTTGAAGGAAGGTCAGCAGATGCTGGAGCAGGCCGGGCAGACGCTTCGTGATCTCCTGAATGAGAAGAAACGGGTCGTGTTCACCGGCCACTCGGCGGGCGGGGCGGTCGCTGCGTATGTGTACAAGGAGCTGTATAGGGAAGCGGTGCAGAAGAAAGGTCGGTCGACCGCACATCATGGCTTCACCGCTCACTCGGGGCACTAAACTTGCATGCTTGCAGCGCACTGGAACATGGATTGTGTGGTTTTCGGATGCGCAGCGACGGATGATAGGCAAGTCACGTTCCCAGCCCCTGGAATTGATGCTTCGGACGACGACATCGGGATGATGATGGTGGATGAAGAGAACGACGACACCGAGGAACATAACAATAACCCTAATATCCGTATTGCGTTCTGTAACCGCTGGGACCCGGTCCCACGAGTGACGGTATCATACGTCGATTGGTTCGTGGATAACTGGAACTTATACCACGCTCTCTCGGACCCGGAGGCACGAGAGGCTTTCGAGTATACACCGCTCCCCACCGACGCGCTGGTTCCGTTCGGACAACTCGTTACCCTCTCTGACGCGCCCGAAGTCCCTCCAACAGGGAATACAAACACACTGGCGCGTTGGCTTACCCCAGAGCAGTTTAGAACACTGGTGTACCTCGATCCGGTACAGCATTCAATGGGACTGTATATCCAGCGAGTCACTCGCCTTTTGACACAATCTGGCTTTCGTGGGACAGATCCCGGCGTGCAGCAGGCTCTAGGGTAGGAAGCGGACTGCTGATGAGTCCTTGGTTCGTGTGTTCCACCAGTAGGTACGGTTGAACGATAGGCCCGCATGGTAAGATGTACTTCTCTGCTTTCTTGGGTTCCGTATATATCGATTTTGGAACAACATCTATAATACTGTATTACATGTCGTCGACCGTTCTTGGTACCTACAAGCAAAGCGAGGATAAGCAGGTAATTGGCATCAGACCCGCTTTCCGGATGCTCCGGCCAGTTTGTGAGATCTCCATGCCGTGTCACGAGAAATCTTCCCCACGCCACGGCGTGCCTAGCGTTCTCCTCGTTGCGCGCATGACCTATACCTGCCCCCACGTGACAATCACTAAGCAATGGACCGACCGTGCCGGTCCAATGCAAAATTTCGGTCTTCTTTGGCAAGCCTTATCCACGAGTGGCGCATGTGCCAACATACGCAACATCAGTCTAGATTAGGCTGTTCGACGGGATGATGTGTAGACAAAGAGCAATGACTTGCCTCCTCCCACCGAGAATACATGCACCTACCTTTTCTTCATGAGCACACCCATCTTCATCCACAAAAGTCAAAGACACCGTTCCAAACCTTCTCGAACCTGTCCGAGGTGAATCCAGAGCCGGAGACGAGAATATCATAGCTCGCATACCGACGAGCTGGTGCATGGCACGGCTCCTTGCCTGTATCGGACCGATATTTGAACTCCTTGTATGCGAATGTCGGAACAAGATCGTAGTGTCCGATAATATCTCCGTGATCGCCACGTACAAGTACAGTGTCCTCTCCGTTTGGCCACAACATGGATGCGGTGTTGACGAACCCATCGTTGTCCCATTGCTCGAGGTCGATGGACTCAGGCTCTCCGCTTTCCAGGCCTCTTACCGTCTGTGCCCCTACGTTGTCGCCGATGAACTTGCCGCCGGCCGTGGCAGACCACGTAGCCAGGTATGTAGAGTCACAGCGGTTCCTTGCGCGGATGTCGTAATCGCCCGAAATAGGAAGTCCACTCCATACCTGCTCAGCCACCCTACCACCACTTATCTTGTCCTCAGAATTGAAAGGAGGCGGCCTGTTACCCAATGTGGCGTAAGAGAGAGTCCTGATCTTGTGCTTCTCCCACGACGCAAGTTCCGCAACCCTTTCAGTGGGTGAAAAATGGGCCGGACTAGCGGGCAACGGAGCTTGCACAAGTTCATAGTTTTCCAACAATAACTCTGTAGCGTCGTTTCGATGTCCCGTATCCGTCAACTCGCGTTCTCCGGTTCGGTCCCGTGCTAGTGTGGGTGCAAATACAACAGACAAGTTTTTGGTGCCCATTCGATTCGAAGCCTGGTTTTGCGTAATCAAATTTAGATGATGGCACAACATTTCGAGGGTATTTTTGTTGGCTGGTGGAAGCCTGTTAATGACTTTGGTTTTCAATTCGTGGACTTGTTGGTCCAACGACAGCGTCTGCTTCAATTGGCCCACTTTGATGAAGTCGGTGTAAATGTTGTACGGTATAATAGGTTCAGGAAGTTTGCGTAAATAACGCTTGAGTGCTGAAGTCACAGCGTTGATGTCCACATCCAATGCTTCCAAGAGTTTCTGGTACTTGTCGTCGTTCTTACCGGTAAGATTCGAAAAGCAGTTTTCGATATTGACAATGGCTGAATTTCCACCAGAAATTCGGTAGATTCCCTCCACATCCAACCCGCGGACCTCCACCTCTTGGATGCATTTTGTGACTATGAACGGCACCAGTTCGTTCTCGAAAGTGGCCCGCTGCTGAATGGTAGACGAGAAAAGTGGAGCATTTCCATCGGCTTTTTCGCTGGCCGAATTGTTTCCGATGAATGAGTCCAAAATATTCGAAGACTTGCTTCGAGTGAAAAACGACCCTTGGTTGGACGATGTCTTTTTCGGTTTTTCAACACTCAAAAAATCACTTCCGCTCCCTGAATTGGCATGAGAATGTGTACCGTTTTCCGCTGGGTTGATGGTGGTGGAACTATGGCTCTGGCTCATTTTCATGCCATTGCTTCCGTTGGCCAGTCTATTCTGACTCACTAGCTGAGGACTGGAAACTTGTATAGGCACCGGCGCCGACGACGGCGAGCTGCTGGACCCAAGCTTGGCTCGTCTCCAGAATTTCAATTTTGTCGCCTTGTTCGTTTCCACGTTTTGGTCGTCGTAATTTGTGTAGTTGGGAGTTTCGTTGATGTACGACGACGACGACGTCAGCTTCGTCAACGGCATGGTACTGCCCAAGCTTGCTGCCAAAGTAGTCTCGGCCGTGGACCCAATGTCGCTGTTTCTGGGAACTCTCAAGGACGAGTCCAATTGGTCGTTTTCCATGCGAAGACGACGGTTTTCCTCGGCAAGACCATACTTGACCTTTTCTAGGTCTGCGATTTCTCTCATGAGAATCTCGTAGTTGGTGGTTTCCTTAGAGAATTTGTCCTTGATGGCTTCAACAGCACTGGCAATCTTTGTCTTTTGCTCTGATAAGGTGCTGATTTCTGTCTGTAATGAACTCCGCTGACTCTCCATTTGGTACATTTCGAGCTTCATCCCTCGCAACTCAAGTTCGTTCTTGTGGTACTCGTTTCCAGTGTTGTAGCTTTCCAAGTTGGACACAAATGGAGTGTCAGAAGTCGATCTGTTGTGTCCGTTGTAGTTGTTGGGGCTGTAGGTGAACGAGGAGGGGTGATTCATCGGTGAAGTTCGTGGTAAAGGTGGTGTAGTATACGCGGAATTGCCATTGATGGAACCATCAGATACATGTCTGGCATGTCCACGATCGTCTCTTCCTTTGAACGGATTGAGTTTGATGCTGAGTCCACTTCCACTGCCTCCCGAAACCGATCTCTTGTGCTTCAATGAGAATTTTGTGCTTCTCAACGAGTATTTTCTCGTCAAATCTTCCTGCTCGTTGACTTGGTCTCCGTATGAGTCCTCGAGATTGGTCACCACCGGGGTTTGGTTCCCAATAATTTTAGCCTTGGGCACTTTGTGGTCCAGGGGTTGTCTTTTATGACCGTTTTTCTTCTCGGGGCTATCGCTATCCTTAGATCCTATTTTCTCAGGATCGTAGTACTCCATACCTTCCAATCCCAAGCCCTGGGGACTCCTGTTGAAATCCTTGAATGGCGACCTGTTGATATGTCTTGGGGGTACCTTGTCAGAACTTTTGTTATTGCTCTCGTTTGGTGTTAAAGGAACATTTGGCAATGGAAGTCGAGGCGGTGGAGACGCAACCGTTGAGGGAGAGTCGATATTTTTCGTTCTCTTGACTGGCGTTACATTTGCTGCGTTTCTTTGTTCAGGCCATTCTTCAATGCCAGTACTGTCGTCCTTGCTATGCTCCGGTGACGTCTCTAGAACCCGAGCTTGACGATTGGCTCGAGCAAACGGCGAAGCATTTCCACGCTGACGGTCCATGGTACCAGGTTCCAACCCGGTTCTGTCACCGCTATACTTGCTGCTGCCTTCGGAAGAAACAGAAACCAGAGGCGAGTTGGCGGACGGAGCTTGGTCATAGTACTGGTTGGGAGAGAGAATTAGAAGGTCTTTGCCCTGGAAGTTTCGTTTTGAGACGAATGAAGGAGATTCGATTCTCTGGCTCATTGAGGAATGTGAATCCAACGAGCTGATTTGCGCAGCTGGCTGGAGCTGATTGCTGGATTGTCCGTTTATAGGAGGTGTGTGGAGCTGCCTGTCAAGCGGCGACGTCGTTTTCTGGTTGAGTTCGTCGTCACTGTCAACCACTTCTTCAATTGAAGAGGTATTACTGTTGGCTGGCGAGATTCTGTCCCATGGCTTTTCGGAGGACTGAGTAGCGGTGGACTGTGAGTACGAAGAGACGGCTGATTTTGTCAAATGGAAGGAGTCCTGAGGCAATGGCTGCGAGTTGGGGGTTTTAGCTTCGGTTGGGGGAGGTGGAAGATTTTTGTCTTTGGTACTGATGCTCGAGCCAGATCGGTTAGATGCAGTGAAAACGTCCAGCGCGAGAGACCTGTTGTAGATCTGCTCCACGGGAAGCTCTGGCGGAGGAGGACGGACGTTTTTCCGTGAGTTGGATCTCGATAACGATGAAGATTCTGACCGTAACAGGTCCAATCTGGAATTGCTTCTGTCTCTTGGTTTCATCTCGGGGGTGTTTAGCTCGGAGGGAGTGGAATTTTGCAGTCCATCTTGGGCCATCAACTTCTTTTTTGAGTCGTGTTTCTTCTTCTTGGCGATAAGTTTTTCATGACAACTCATACAAAAGAGTCCTTTGGATGTTCTTGCGTACCGTAAATCCTCGATTTTGAGCTTACAGGAACGACACTTGAAGCACGACGAGCAATAAGCTTGGTCGCCTGTCAAAATAGCCAAATCGTCGATTTTCTTTCCACATTGCTTGCAGTTATACGAGCAATTAGAGCAGATAAGATTCCCGTTTCCAAGCACCAAAAAGTTGGAGTTGCACCCAAGCGATGTTTCACATTTGGAGCACTTGAAACAGTGGATATGCCACCGATCTTCTCCTAATTCATACGCATGACCTTCAAATATCGGCTCTCCGCATCGCTTACAGGTCTGGATAGGTATGTCGAATGAACCTGGAACCGACTCTTCGGCTACCATATTGGGGTATTAGCAGTCTGTGATAGCAGGGATGAATTTGGTGGCGAAAATTAGGGCCAAAAATGAGATTTTTGCAATTTGTACACGTTAAACGAAAAGTGTTGGAAATGAGATTTTTAGCCCTACGGCACTATGAACACCGGTCAGAGGTGTAGTGTGGTCGTGCCGGCTACGACGAATGTCTATGCAAGTTTTCAGGTGAAAGAATGAACGTGAAACGTCAGATCTTTGTCCAGGACACTTTATCCGTACAAAATGCTATTTATGAATATTTGGCTGAAACATGTGCCGGTTACATAAGCAGGGCGCGGCGCACACTTAAAGCCTGGAATTTTATATACAGAAGCACGGCGGGTGTACTAGAGCTCTTCCGCCGACAAGTCCGGTTTGATTTTGAACGGGCGGCCTCTCCAGTCGATTTCGTGGCCGCACATGGCGGAAATCCATATGGGGAGCGCCAAGAGTTCACGCATAAACCACACCTGGATCCAGCTGAAAAATGGTCTTTTCAATGGTGGGAGGTTGTGTCTAGCGAGCCATTTTGGCGGGTGTTCGAAGCTAGCAATGTTGTAGATCAATGTGTAGTACTGGCAGTAGTCGGTGAGGATCCATATTGCGAGATGAAATGCGAAATATTTCCAGTTGAACCACTGGTTGAAGAAAAGTGTAGAAACGGCATAAGTTCCGTACACCCCACAAATGATGGATTCGGTGGTGGGTTCGATCAATGTGGCCGCAAGCACCATATACTTGCGCACGCGGAGCCACCGCACTCTTCTTTCGGCGTAATTGCTGATGGTGTTGTCTGTTCCACTGAGCGGCTGAATCACTACATCGGACGTGAGTCCGGTACGGCCATGAAGATTTTCCCATAAGGCAATTCCAATCATGTTGTCTTCGCCAATATATTTGGAGAAAAACTTGATGGAGTTTCCCGGTTTGGCTTCTCGAGTTAATTGAAGAGCGTCGTTGCGCACGGCTGGAGTATTGAAGAACGGCGAGTGCTTGATGGGAATGGCTGCCACCGCCAAGTCCAAGTCGGAGCGACGGTAGATGTTGGACTTGCCGTTGACGCAGGGCGCCACGGCGAGATTATTGAGAGAAACATAGAATTTCAGATGCGATGTGAGAAGAAACATTTCGTCGAGTTTGGCGCCGAATTTTTTGAGAAGCCGCCGCCGCGGCGGCGAAATAGACAGCGGCAGCGATATTGACAGGAGCGGTATTGACAGGGACAGCTGTGCCAGCGGTATTGAGCTTGAACTTGAGGTTGAAGTTGAATTTGGAGAAATTAGCTTTGAGGTTGATTTTGGCTCCGAAATTGAAAGACTCGATGAACTTGACGAGTTCGGTGTCGAGTTTGTTACATACTCCGAGTCGGTCGGTGCCTGTGGACTCACACTGAGCGCGAGCGGGACATGGTGGACCAATTTGTTGCGCCGCGAGCCCAGTACTGCTACTCCATTATTAGTATTATAGTTGAGCGTTTTAACAGAATTTCGAAGAACATTGGGCGACGCCCACACATTCGAATCCATCACCCACAAAATGTCGTGTTTGGCGGCGCGGAACCCTTTGGCAAGATTATTGACTTTGGGATTCGGGCCAAAATGCTGCGTTGACTGGTTGGTTTCAGGGTCATGTTTAGACACCAATATTTGAGCTCTGACCAGCGGATACCGTTGTATGAGGCTCTGGACCACGGGAATCGCCGCATCATTGGTCTCGTCAACACAAAACAAAATTTCAAACTTGTTCTGTGGGTAGTTTTGAAGAAATGACGATTCCAAACACGAGTACATTTCTGGCTCAATGCCTTTCAATGGCCGGATAATCAGCACCGGTTCCATGTCACGTTCATTCAACGGAAAACTGGGCGGTTTCCGGTACCGATTCATGAGGGCAAAAAAACCGGAGTACGCGGCCACTAGAATCACAATGTACCATATTAGAAGAAAAATAGCAGACGCTTCGCGAAAGCTAAAGTCGATCATACTCAAGACCGGTGGCGGATTCGGGGCACAAAACCATGCAAAAGGGTATTAGAGATGCAGTAAAGAGTGGATGCAAATGCTGCAAATGAAAAGATCTCGCGAAGAACTGTGAAAATGTATGAAAACGCGAATATGTAAGCAGAAGAGAACTCGAGTACGTAAGCAGCAGAAGAAGACAGCGATGTACGTAAGCAAGCACCGGGCTTGAGGTTTGGGTGGCTTTAACTGGTGTATGGATGTATGGGATTATGAGTGGTGTTTGGGTCGGGCACCGACCCCAGATTTTTACATAAGCGCCCGGTATGAGCCGACTCCGACGGACATTGAAGTCCATTGACCGGCCGCTTTATATCAATTTGGATGATTTTTGGCTCATTTCCGGCTTATCGCCGGTTTGCCTGACCCCGGTTATTGCCCGCCCCCGTTTACGAGCGCCCCCGGCTTACAATACGGACCCTCGGACCAGCGCCTGCGTCGTAAGCGCATGCGAATCATGTGGGGGTGCTGATGTAAGCGCACAAACCCTCGGATGTTGGGAACACTACTTATAGGAGTTAGCATCCTCTTAATTGTGGCAAGATTCTTTCTTTGTGAGATTGAATACTCATTTTGAATTGCGCGCAAATGCTAAGAGCAATGAAACAAGTAGCTGGAATTAAACAATTTTCCACGTCAGCTCTTAAAGGTGATCTTTTCAAATACCAAAAAGACCTTCCCCGGTTACCGGTGCCCAGTTTGGCAGAAACCACCGCCAAATATTTAAGGTCGGTTGAGCCATATTTGACTCCTGAGCAGTTAAAGGCAACTACTGCCAAGGTGGAAGAGTTTGTGAAGCCCGGAGGAGCTGGGGAAACTCTTCAATCGAGATTGACTCTGTTTGCTAAAGACAAAGATAATTGGTTGGCAGAATGGTGGGATGATTATGCTTATATGCTGTACAGGGATCCTGTGGTTCCCTACGTGTCTTACTTTTTGTCGCACAAGGATATCCGCAATCCAATTGGCCACGATCAATTGTTGAAGGCTACTTTGATCTCGTATTACACCCTCAAGTTTATGGAAGATGTTCAAAATGAGACCCTTGAGCCGGAAATTATTAAGGGAAACCCATACTGTATGAATGCGTTCCACTACATGTTCAACAACTCCAGGGTCCCCGCTGCCGGTCTGGACATCACCAAGAAGTACGAAGGTGCCGACCACCGCTATTTCGTGGTGATCCACAAGAACCACTTCTACAAGGTTTATCACCACACCAAGAGTGGTCAGGCGTTGCTGAAGCCTGATATTTTCAAGCAATTGGCTTTCATCCAGTACGATGCATCTATCAAACCCAGAGGTCTTGGTATTGGTGCATTGACGTCGTTGAACCGTGACGAGTGGTTAAAGAGCTACCAGTCGTTGATCAAATCGCCCGTCAACGAAGCTTCGCTCGAGACCATCTTTGCCTCGTCGTTTGTGTTGTGTCTCGATGACCACAGCCCCATCACCATCGAAGAAAAGCTGCGTAACTGCTGGCACGGAGACGGCCAGAACCGGTGGTTCGATAAGCCTTTGGAATTTTTTGTAGCCGCCAACGGAAACTCGGGTTTCTTGGGTGAGCACTCTAGAATGGATGCTACTCCTACGGTGCAGATGAACAACTACATTATGGATTCTATCTCCAAGGAAGACCCAACGGCGTTGGTGGCTGAGTTAACCGCAAATAACAAAAGTGTAGCTGAAGTTGACGTCGAAGCTCTCCCCACCGCTTTGGCTTTCGACATCAGCCCTGTGGTTCGCCAGGATATTGCCGATGCCATTGTCAAGTTCAACGAAACCGTCAATTCGCTCGATGAGGAACTCTTCCAGTACCACGGATACGGTAAGAACCTCATCAAGCAGTTCAAGGTGTCTCCCGATGCTTACGTGCAAATGATGATTCAATTGGCCTACTACAAGTTGACTGGAAAGATCAGACCAACCTACGAATCGGCCGCTACGAGAAAATACTTGAAGGGTAGAACCGAAACCGGTAGATCTGTTTCCAAGGAATCCGCTGCTTTTGTCAAGACGTGGACCAATCCTGGATCCACCATCGAGGAAAAAATCGACACCTTTAACAAGGCTTGTAAGCAACATGTTACCTACTTGACTGAAGCCGCCGATGGACGTGGAGTCGACCGTCACCTTTTTGGTCTCAAGCAAATGTTGCAACCCGGTGAACCTGTTCCAGCTATTTTCCAAGACCCTGTTTTCTCCTACAGTGGTACATGGTATATTTCCACTTCTCAAGTGCCTTCCGAGCACCTCCAATCTTGGGGATGGTCGCAAGTTATTGACGAGGGTTTTGGATTGGCATACCTTGTTAACAAAGATTGGATCCACACCCACATTTCATGTAAGAAAGGAAATGGATTGCGTTCCGATGCGTTGAAATGGTACCTTACCGACTCTGCGAACGAGATGAAGGAGGTGTTGAGCACCCAACTCGCGCCCAAGGCCAAGTTGTAAGGAAAAATTATGCAATGTGCATTTTATTTAAGTATGAGTAGAGTTAGAATTCTATGAATTTATTTTTATTACTGCAAAATTTAGAAATTAAGCAAAAAAAGAAAAGAAAGAAAGAAAGAAAAGAAGAGAGAAAGGAAAAACAAGAGTACATATAGTGACCGAAATTACCATCTAAACCATTAAAACCACTGTTCTTCAATTCTTCAAAATCTTTATCTATTTCTGAGGGCCATCTCCGCCAAATCCTGGCCTCCGAATCCTGATCCCTACACCCAGACACCGCACTATTAATGGAACAGGCAAGACGAAAGCTATTACACGACTTCCACAAAATAGGTTGCAAACAACTCCGCGGCAAGTCACGGATAAACCCAGTGGTTGTTTCGGCGGTAGTTTCCAAAATCCACCCCTAAAACTGCCGCAAGTTGATTTTTGCCACAAAAAATTACTTCCCTAGCATTTCAATTTCACGTCTTAATCTCGCACATCGCATAGCCTTGCATCCGTCAACAT